>CM076575.1:269207700-269461703 GCA_034641835.2 Pinus albicaulis | reverse complement strand
AGGTTGCACCAGCTTCTTGGAGGGCAATATCTTCAGTGCCGGGATCAGCCTTGCATTGAGAGATCCATTGGAGGGGTTTTTTTTTCAGATTGAGCATCATATTCAGCCATCTCCATGTATTTCTAGTATTGAGTTGCAGTTGCTGCTCAACAACTCCGACATTTCTGCAGATTTTCCATTTTTATGTATATTGTAGCCAATCCTTCCAAGGATTGTGTATTTTTTCTGTATTAGTGTTTTCTGGGGTTGAGAGCTTGCTCCCCCTCATTTATTTGAGCTGATATTGTCATATCATTCTATTATCATGTATTTTCTTGCAGTGTCTCCAATGAACTGCGTTATTTTAGTCATATGAGCTTTCTGCATAGCAGTGTTGCTATATTGTTTTGTACATGTTTCATTGAGGCTTACATTGCCTAGCTGGAGTGATTGATTCCTCCACATATTCTATACATTTTATTCTATATCAAATATTTTTTGTCTATACATATCTTCATGTGTTCACAGTGTTAGCCACCTATATATGTTTTGTCAAGCAAACAGGTGGCTAAATATTTTTCTGAGCCTTCAAGAGACACATTTCCTCTAAAAATATCTCATTCTTGAAGCATTTGTGTGTCCTTTGCCTTTGAAAATATCTTCATTGTTGTTTCATCAAAAAGCCTCACTGTCTGTGAAAAAATTATGCTCAGAAAAGCCTACGTCTGCTCCATTGTATCCCTACAAATTCCCTATTTTAACCCTTTTTTTTTCCCTTCTCAAATTTCCCCTTTGACCCTCAAAATCCATTCCTAAGTCTTCTAAACCATCAAATTCCCCTTTTTAAACCATGTGAATCCCTTCATTTGGTGAGAAAATCCCTTTATTCCCCTACCGGAACCCTTGTTTAGTCTTAAAAAACGTTGTTTTCAAGCCAAAAACCCATTTCTTATCATATAATAGGCTAAGCCCCTTTCGGCCCAACCCCTAACCACTTCCCCTCCATGAAACCCAACGCCAAGACCAGGCGCTAATCCCTTTAGCGCTTGTCGCATCGGAAGGTTGGTCGGGGTGCTTTTTCCTTTGTTAATAGAAAAGTTCCGATGCGAGAAGTTTTTTGTCTATGGAACACGGGTGCAATATCCACCATTGATCTATATAAGATCTAACGGTCCGCACTTATATCACCGCACCTTACCACGTCCCTTTGTTACACCTCCGATTACGATCTCTGCAGTTGATCCCAATTTAAATCCAATGGCCATCGCACCGCCGCCCCAATCGCTAATCGCAAATTTTAAAATGTGCCACTTTTCGTCTCCCCGATTGGCCAATCCTCGATTGGATCCTGGCCGTTGAATCCACAAGAACCAATGGCCAGGATTCGATCTCACTTCGCCCTCGCGTCCTCGATTGGCCACCCCCGATCCAATCGCCCGTCGATCTTCCACCAATCCAACGGTTCACATGTAATCGCAAGTTCTAGCCATCGGAGTTTTTAGCCCTGCCATCCTCCGATGCGATTAGATCACAGTCGTCCATCCTATTTGATCCAACGGTCAAGATTCCTCTCGACCATTAACCAGCCCCTCCGCCTTTGTTTCCCCTCTTCAGATCTTAGTCGTTCATTCCTCTAATCGGATGACCCACATTAAAACCACCATTGTCCTGTCCCCACATTACCGACTGCGCAACTGTCTGTATCGTGCTCCATCCATCACCGTCAGATCTCATAGCCCCAGATCCAATGGCTAGCATACATATCATGTTTTTTCTTCGTCTGAGTTTTAACAGTTTTAAATTACGTGATATGGACGGTTTTATTTTTCCACGTGTCGAGCGGCGGACCATATCGCGTGATTTTGAGAGAATTTCAAAACCATCCTTTTGTTGCACGAAAATAGTGGTTTTTCTTCTAAAAACCACTTCCCCACTTTTTTTCCCGAAAACCTATCTAAAGATCTCGACCGTTGATCTGTACAGATCAACAGTCCTCATTCCATCGCGTCTTCTTTCACATTATTTTCATCACGCTACCATGGAGTTTCATTGTGGCATCTCAACCATTGATCTCCTCCTGAGATCTAATGGTCCACAATAAATCACCCTCTGCCCATGCCAGTCCCACCATTCAAAGCCCATTTCGTATGATTTTCATCAATTTCCTTTGTATCTCGCCAAAATGTAAAATTTAATGTTTTACATTAAAATTTTTATTCGTTTCACCTGACCTTCTTAAGCCACTCCACCAGCAAATCCCCACCTTCGATCATCATGAGCCCATCTAATCTAACGGTCCAGAAGCATTTCTTCATCAGGCCACCATCAGATCAGTTTTTCACCATTTCACAGCATTTTTTATCCATTTTCCACTGCATCCACCGCATTCATCTCTGCTGCGCTGCCATTCTCACAGCCTTCCACAACATCCATCCTCCCTCCCGCATGGATTTATTAACATTGTTTGTGTCTTTGTGCAGGGTTACAGACGGTGAAAGCCGTTCTTTTCTACATCATCACTATTAGTGACACAGTAGCGCAGAGGAAGCTTTTCAGAGCCAGAATTTGCAGGGAAGACTCTTGATTAACACGAAAGGCCTAATGTTCCAAATTAAAGACCTTATGATTAACACAGAAGGCCTAATGAGGCCTAAAGCACAGAAAAAAAATCTTATCAATGTCTCACATCAGCAAAAGGTTCTTTCCTGTGAAAGGATAAGTTCCCATACTGTTTTTTATTCTACATCGAGTTCCTGAGAAGATCTACACCCTGACAGAAAGTCCTAATGTTTCCAGAGCATTTATTATGCAGTATGGCAGGCCTGAAAGTCATTTATCTGCCATTTCTCATCACCATATTACTACTTAGTACTACAGCCGAAAGTACATCAAAGAACATACCTATGACTTACTATCAACTTGTCGAAGACCACTCTTTCATCCAAAGAGTACTGAAGATCAATGCATAGATATTAATACAAAATGGGCCTCGAGCCCCTTCTTTCTACTTTTGTTTTAATGTTTCATTTAAGGTTCTATCTACCTCCTCTGCCTCTCTTTAGCTATAAGACTCATGAGGAAACACATTGTAAAGGTTGTTGATCAGAAATCTGTGAATTGTAAGTTGTTTCTCTTGAGATATAGTTCTGTGTGCAAAGTTGTAAGATAGGCTGAGGAAGATGTTTTTTAACTGAATGTCAAGTTGTTGGAAAATTTTTTATATGACTGGTGTTTCTCTTTAATATGACAAGCAATTTCTTTGGATCCTAATTTAAAGCAGTGGTGATGTGTTCTATCTTTGTCTCTGTTTTCCTTCTGTAATTCATTACATTTCATTTCTCTGGTAAGAATTAGAAATCTGGCTTAGGATATACCCTTGCATGGTACCCTAATGCCCCTGCTCTTCTTATCTTTGATGTTTTCTACTGATTGTGCTATCTAAGAACTAGTTCAAGATAATTTAACCAGTGTAGTAGATGTTATTCACTACTAACTGATGTATGAATTTATGAATCTATTCTTAGATGTTCTTGTCTGGTTTTAATTGAAAGAATTGGGATACTAGGAGTTTAGAATGTTGATTCTGTCTCACTAGGGTATTTTTCAATCAATTGAACCTTTCTAAGTTCCCTTAAGTTGAATGTCGAAGCATTGAAAGTTCAAAGCCTTTCTCTGATCTCAGGCTTCACCTTTGTGTTTAAATCTTAAGTGTTTCTTGTTGTCTGGAGAATTAGCCTTTAGGGGTTGGATCATAGGTGTTTAAGGCATGCCCTATCCCTATATTTTCTTCCTAAGTGGTCACCTCGGAGGTTTCCTTTTCATTCACCTTCTTTCCTCACCATTTCATACCACACTATCATCTTTAAAGATCCTCTATTTTAGATGACTAGCCCAATTGAAAGCCTTGGATATTAAATAGCAATCCATTGCCCAATGGTCTCGAGTGTTCCCTGAAGTATCTCTCCTTTTCCTAGAATCCTTCTTTGCTCACCTTTGTCTTATATTGAACCCTTCTTTCATGTTTCCCAACAACCAAACAAACAAACAACAATCCTTGTGCCTTATAACTAGCCTAATACCTTAAACTAGAACCTCAAAGACATATACCTTTGCATTTATAGAGAGATCCCTCTCTGGACCTAGGAGGGCTAGATCCTGAGGTCCCAAAGTGGTTTTGATGTTGTCTTATCTTTTGGTAGATCCAAACCTACCCAAAACATAGGAACCCTAACACAGAGCTATAGAATAACGTTGTCTTTCCATTTCTTGCTTAAGATTTGTTGCAGTCCCTCATCGGGCACTTTCTGAGGACATATAGTAGTGGGAGATCTGTTTAACCACTCTAGAAGGATTTACTTGGAGCCTCCTCTTGGATTTAGCACTTAGACACATTTTTCTAAGGGATCTAGGTCTTGGTTTCAATTCTCGTAGTAGCCATTACTAGAAAGTGTGTTTTCTAGTCATGCCATGCTAGCTGTTCCAGATTTGGAATATTACAGTGGTATCAAAGCATAGTCTTGGCTCAACCTGTGAGTCTAAGCCCAAGAGATCAGAAGATTGAAGAGGATGAGTTTTAGTTTTTCATATTTCAAATCCATGAAGAACCTCCCCAAGGAGGATAAGAAGAAAGAAGAGGAAGAACCCTGCACTTCCTATTCTCATCAAGGAGACAAAGAAATAAGCAGGAAAAAGACTCCATATTTTGGAGAAGGAAAAGGGAATAAGCTTACAAATCTTCTTCCTAAATCTTTACATATTATTCATGAGGTTTTCAAGAAGATCCAGAGGGAGATGTATGAATAATATCCTGGAGGGTTTGATTCTAAACCAAACTCTAGATTTGAGGAGTGTGAGCATGCAGCTACACATCCTAATACTCAGCGAGTCACATGCCCAAGATTGCTGGAAGAGAGATGGAAATACAAGAAGAGGTTGCTAGGAGGGAAACCCTTAGTGATTTCTTGAAAGAGTATGAGTTTCAAACTCAGAAATACTGAGATCATCTCAGTTTTTCAGACTTTTGCAAGATAAAGGTGAATGGAAAAGAGCAGCAGGATAGATTTCATCTATCTACCTTTGAAGGTCCACCTACATGTTCAGCCAAAGCTTGGGTGGAGGAGTTACATACCTTCTTGTAGCAGCACCAAATGCTGGAGGATGAAGCCATCAGAATTGCAACGCTGCATTTGAGAGGTAAGGCTTATGCCTGGTGGATCTTTGAATCTTTTTCTTTGAGAAATGTAAACATTGCATCCTATGCAAATTTCACTAAGGCATTAGTGAAAATATTTGATAAAAAGATTCATGAGACACACATGCTGGAAGTAAACAAGAAAAATAAAGCAAAACCATTGCATGAGAACTTGCACCATACTTTGCCGGAAGAAAGATTTTCTTCTCACATCCTTGAGCAAGAAAGCATGGAGATATCTTTTTCAAAGAGGGATCCAATCATTGGGAGGTTGCCCACTCATGTTGCAGAAATTGAGGGCAACAACGTTGTTAGATCTGGAGTTGATCTAGCACCTCATGCAGAGGAAGGAGGAGCTCTTGCTCCAAGTAGAGGGATGCTTGCATCTTTGCAAGAAAGTTCCCAGGATCTCATGTGTAGAGATCAAGGCACAACTCATGTTTTACCTGTGCCATTGTTGAGGAGGTGTGGAACCATGGAGACACAAGGAGAAGGTAGGGAGGAGACCCAACATCATGAGATGAGGAGTACACATCCCTATTCATTTATGGAGGTTGTTGCACCTAAGAAGGTGATTGGATTGCACAGTGGAAGCATGGAGAGCTTTCTCCATTCATCTATTCAGTCATCTCTTGTTGAGGATGTCTCATTGCATAGAGACATTTTCCCGGGGAGACTATTGGACCAGCAGAGGAGGATGGATGCTTCACATGTTGGGACACCACTCATTGATTCTAGGAGGGTGGAAACCTTGGGAGAGCTTGATACAATGCTGGGAGTCTGGGGTAGACTCAAGGAGAGAGAGAATTCTCTCAACATCATTAGTACCCACTTCCATTTCAGATTCTGCGAAGTGGAAGAAGCAACAGGGGAAGGATAGCAACCTTCCAACTTGCATCTTTGGCATAGGAGATGTCAGAGAGGAGGATGACCATATGACAAATGCTCTTCATGAGAGATCATCAGCGCTGTCACTATGGAGGATAGATCCATATTGGAACTCCCAGCTGTTGGTGGAGTATTCCAAGGATATTTTTACTTGCATGATCTAGGGTGGCCAGTTGCATGAGGAGGGATACTCAATCAGAGATGAGGTCATCTACTTTCATGGTAGGTTCCTCTTTCGTAGAGCTTCCAAGCTCAAGGGGAATTTTCTACAAGCAACACATATGGATTTCCTTTTCAGCCCCACTTTTTCTATGAGAGCATACCACACCATCATGGAGGAGTATTTTTGGATAGGCTTTGAGGAGGAGATATATCAGCATATGAGAAGATGCATGGATCATATGGAGATGGAGGAGAGACATGACTCTTTGAGAGAGTTAGCACAACCACCTCTTTTCTCTTTGAGGAAGGGAGGAGACTCATCTATGAGCCACTCCATTTGTATGAGAAGAGAGTATGGTAAGGGTATTCATTGTTGTTTACATGAGCATTTATATGATGTATGTATATGTCCCTTAACCATACATGTGCAGGATATTGCTCCAAGAAGGAGCAACCTTTATTTTGAGCTTCATGGTCTAGTTGAGGCCATAAGCACGGTTCATATCCATTCCATAGGAGGACTTGGGGAAGAAGCATATTATGGAGGACATGTTCATTATACACCTTACATCATTCACTTCCTCCATACTTATGAGGAGATTGGAGCAGTAGGAAAGTGGTTGAGACGCCACACTTTTTATAAGTCTCTATTGCAGTTGAGGGTCAAGATGCATTGGTTGCACTTGAGGGACCATTTTCCTTCACATTTGTTTCATATGGCAGCAAGCATGATTCTCATCTTTTCTCCCTATGGGTCTATTGTCTTTGTTCTTATGAGGAGCATGCTTGGAAGGAAGACACATTGGGTGGATGTGTCCTTTGAGGGAAAAATTCCTCACACTTTTTGCACTACATGTTCTAAGGGGAACATGGGACATGATATGGTTACCTTAACAACACACTTGTCACTTTATGAGGTAAGCCATATGAGAGAGGAAATGCCATATTATGATGACTTCCAACTCATCATATATGGGGATATTTGGGCCAGCTTGATTTGCATTGTTGGGGGAGAGATATTTGGAGATATAGTCCTCATTTTTCCACTTGAGGGAAACATTATTGCAGCCCAAGGAAAGCTAGCACTCTACACTTATCATGAGTGGAGAGATGGACAGTGTGGGGTAGGCTACATTGTCTACCATGTGCAAAATTTCAACCCACCTTCTTTGTCGGAGCCGAAGGTGGATGCCAATTTTCAGGAGTTGCCTAGTTGGGAGGTGACTCATTTTGCATGGATCATAGCTTGGAGATGGATGATCCATGTGGGAAAGATAGTTCCCATTATATTTCAGATCCCATTCTTCAAGGGGACCTCTAGACATCACTTTGCTATCCTCTCGAGTATTTCACCTTTACATGATGATGGCTTGATAGCTAACTTACATGTTAAGGAGGGGTATTGTGGAGGCTTGATTGATGAGATAACATCACTTTCCTTGGAGGAGATCATCATACATGGATGCTACAGAGAGAGGAGAGAAGAATTCATTCTATCCTTGCACTTGCTTGAGGACAATAAATCTTTGAGAGGGGAGGACTGTAATGTTCCAAAATTTTCATGAAGATAATTGGAACATTAATTTTTGTTTATTTCATCTAGGAGGTGAATAAAATGGGTAAAAGGCCCATGAGTAGGAATAATATCCTTGATAATGTGAAAAGGATCATTGGAGAAGCTTATTTTTCACCTTCCAGTGTGAAAAGGGGCAATTTGCATGAGGAAAAGGTCAAGTTTGACCAAGTCAACAACACTGCCTAAGAGGTGTAGCTTGCATGGGAAGACAACGCAGTTTTGGAGGGAGAAAGATCCCTTGTGGAAGAAACCCTAATGTGTGGGGTCCAGGGCAAACAGGCATTCACTTGCATAAAAGGAGGAAGGGGCATCCATAGTGAGATATCTTGGAGCATTTGATCATTTGTCTGCTTAGACATATTTTCAGTCCCGACTGTTCAGTTGAGTTGCAGTGCTGCTTAGCACGAGGGATTCCTGTTTAGGATTTCCTCTCCTTCTTGAGAGGCCTCTTGAAGGATTACACTTCATTTTCTCCACATCTTGGCTTAAGGCCAAAGCCATTATTCAGTCACTATGTTATTTATGCTGAAGTATAACATAGTGTTGCTGGGTGTTGTAGTGGAGGGTTCCACAACACTATTTCTTGTCTCATCTTTCAGAGGAGGGAGTTCCTATTCCTCGGGAAGATTAGTAAGGAAGGTCTCCAAGGGCGATTTGCATATTTTTGCATCAAGGCCAACATCTCCCATCATAGACAGCGCAGTCCAGCCTCCATATTGCGTTATTTCAGTGCACACTTGCAGTGAGAGGTTGCACCAGCTTCTTGGAGGGCAAGATATTCAGTGTTGGGATCAGCCTTGCATTGAGAGATCCATTGGAGTGGTTTTGTTTCAGATTGAGCATCATCTTCAGCCATATCCATGTATTTCTAGTATTGAGTTGTAGCTGCTGCCCAACAACTCCGGCATTTCTGCAGATTTGCCATTTTTATGTATATTGTAGCCAATCCTTCCAAGGATTGTGTATTTTTCCTGTATTAGTGTTTTCTGGGGTTGAGAGCTTGCTCCCCCTCATTTATTTGAGCTGATATTGTCATATCATTCTATTATCATGTATTTTTTTGCAGTGTCTCCAATGAACTGCGTTATTTTAGTCATACGAGCTTTCTGCATAACAATGTTGTTGTATTGTTTTGTACATGTTTCATTGAGGCTTCCAATGCCTAGCTGGAGTGATTGATTCCTCCACATATTGTATACATTTGCTGCTATATCAGATATTTTATGGCTATACATATCTTCATGTGTTCACAACTATAGAATAACGTTGTCTTTCCATTTCTTGCTTAATATTTGTTGTAGTCCCTCATCGGGCACTTTCTGAGGACATCTAGTAGTGGGAGATTTGTTTAACCACTCTAGAATGATTTCTTTGGAGCCTCCTCTTGGATTTAGCACTTAGACACATTTTTCTAAGTGATCCAGGTCTTGGTTTCAATTCCTGTATTAGCCATTACTGGAAAATGCATTTTCCAGTCATGCCATGCTAGCTGTTCCAGATTTGGAATATTACATATACCTTCTTTATCCTTTCATGAAGCTTTGAGGTGTTTTGAAAGACGTCATCCCTAGTTTGTTGAAGATGGAGCATCTAATTGATCCGTAGATGTACATCATTCTCTTCACTACCTGCTTCTTGTAACAATTTCATAACTGGGACTGCAAGTGATGTAAGGAAAACTGTGTCTACTCCATATACCAATTGAAAAGGAGACATACCTATTGACTTCTTACTACTCAGCCTGTCTGTCCAAAAGCATTAAAAATATTCTTATGCTAGTTCTTCTTGTTCGCATCCAAAATATTCTTTATAATGTTGATTAAAATTTGTTAGAAGATTACGCAAATCCATTACCTTGTGGATAAAATTCATTTTAGTGCACCAATTTGATGTTTTATTTCTCGCAAAACTCAACCATTTTCTTAGACTTGAATGTAGCCGCATTATCTGTAATGATATTTTTAGGACAACCAAAACGAGATAAAATGTTAGTCTCTAAAAATTGAATAATGACTAAATTTGTAACTTGCCTTGTTGAGATTGCTTCGATCGATTTGCTGAAGTAGTCGGTAGCTGTCAAGATCCACTTATGTTGGGCAGAAGATGAAGGGTATATTTCTACAATGAAGTCATGGCCCCACTGCTGAAATGGCGCTTGCACGGATATAGGCTTCAAAGATAGTTGGAGAAGCTTCCTCTTACCTTGAAATATCTGGCACTTGTGACAACTCATCACGGTTTTATATACATCTTCAAAGAGAGTAGGCCAATAATATCTAGCCCTCAACACCTTATTTGGTGTGGTTTTCCAAAATAAGTGACCTCCATAATATCCCTTATTGAAATCAGTCATTACCTCCTTGGCTTCATTTTCTACCAAACAATCCAGCAAGACACCTCCTGGGTCTTTCCAATATAAAGCACTATCCAAAATGCAGTACTTGGAATCTTTCAACTTTAATGACCTGCCCTTACTTTTAGACATGTCTGGAGGAGAATTAAGATGATGAAGAACATAAATGATGTCAGCATACCAAGGAGATGAGAGAAACATATCTGATACCTGCATGAGTGAGCAATCATCTTCTTCATCAGAAAAAACTGAAATGAGATTGATATCAAGTGCATGTAAATTGGATTCAGCCATGAGCTTGGCAAATCCCTGACCTTTTATCAACTTTGTAGGCTTGATCTCGTGGCCATACTCTAACATAGCTGCTTTCCACTTTCCTCTTCTACCTTCTGGATCAGTTTTCATAAGAACATCCTTCACTGTTGCATTAGGGACATATGCTAGAATGTGTGAATGAAGGATATACACTTAAAAGTCTTTCAAAGCCTTTACTAGGGAAAAGGCTTACTTCTCAATGATTTTATATCTATGGGAAGCATCCCTAATGGTACGATTGAAGAATGCAATGGGCTGCTCGGTCTTATATTTATTTTGCATCAAAATGAGATAAAACTATCAAATCATCATGATGCACAACTAAGAAAACATCCTTTTCATTTGCGAAGGAAATATCCATCACCTACTGAAAAGTGGCTCCTAAATTCTTGAGCCCGAATGTCATTTTAGCATACTTGAATGTGCCCCAAGTTCTCATGAAAGCAGTTTTGTCTTGATCATCCTTATGCAGTAATATTTGATTATATCCCGAATATCCATCAAGAAGCAAAATTCCAGAGGACCCAACCACTCTCTGTACGATATGGTCCATATTAGGAAGGGGATAGTTATCTTTTAAAGACACCTTATTCAAGTTTCTAAAATCAATACAAAGACATATTTATCCCATTTTCTTTCTTGCCGGAACAAGGTTTGACATTCAATCAGAAAATCTAATGGGAACAATGATACCAGCTTTAAAAATTCTTTTTACCTCCCTCTCTATTGACGACAACAACCTGGGGTTGCTTCTTCTCAACTTTTGTTCGAAGGGATTTCGGTCAAGCTTAACTGGAATTGTATGCTGGATGATATTCTTGTCATATAAGTTCATATTTGCCTACTCCCAAGAAAATACATTAGAAAATTCAGACAACAAAGCTATGTATTTATCTTTCAGCTATGGAGATAAGGACTTGTAAAACTTAACCATTTTGGGATTGTCTACTGTTACAATATTCACTTCTTTGACACCTTTCTCGGTAGGAACCACTTGGAATGTTGTTATCTTTCAACTGTAACACATCAACTTGAGTAGCCTTGATCACTTGAAAATCTTTATCATATACTTCATCAATAAAGGAATTTTCAAATTCACCTTTCATCTGCAGGAAATTATTCACCTGTTTTTCATCCCAGAAAAGTTTCCAATACCTCAAGTTGTTAGGATAGTTGGTCGATGCTTGACATGAATTTCAAACTTCCTATTAGAAAATATGGGAATCTTAAAGTTACTTGCTGTTGTAGCAAGCGAATCTCCCTTAAGATTCCGACTTCTTGGTACAACTAGAAATGTATATTCGGGAATTTTTTTGAGAATGTAAAGTACCAAATTCCTATATGCTCTCATTCGCGGATGCTTAGCCTGGTATTCCCATTTTACCTCTTTAATTACAAGTTCGGAGTTTCCATAAACATAAATTATTTTTGCGCCCAACTTTTTCAGAATTTTGAGGCCGGTGATCAATGCCTCGTACTCACCTTCATTATTAGAACAATCGAAAGCCAACATGTATGAAAAAAATCTCACATTTTTTGTTATTTTACCTGATTGATGAATTGGACTACGGATCCAGATTCTGATGCCTACACCATATTTTCCTAATGCACCGTCGAAATCCATGGTCCAAATACCATTCTCATCATCAGGAAGTTGGAATTCTGTAGTTTGATTTGTCTCTTCCTTTTGGGCCACTTCTTCAAGTTGTTTTGTACCTTTTTCTGACTTCTCTGATATCTGCTCTGAAGAACTAGGCTGATTGCCTTGTTTTTCATCCAAAACTACTCTAACACTATTTGAAATTTCTGGAATTTCCTCAACTTATATAAGATGACTATCTAAATCATCAAAACCACTATCATTAAACAAAATAAAAGAATCAATATCAGTATGTACAACATTTGTAGGGTGATTGTTTGGTTTCTCTTTACTGATTATCATACACTTCATTTTTGTCTCCCGGTACAACTTCCTCAGTTGTCCAAAAAGAGGGATGGTGGCATAAGAGAAATCTAGTTGCAAATTACCTCTTAGCTTTTCTCCCCAAGACCTTGACAACAACATGCCAAACCGTGGAGGTATATCAACTAATACCACATCCATTAAGACATTTTTTAGCAGGAATTTTCTCAAGTGAAACTACCAAGTCTTTTATAAGACCGAGACAATGTACTCTACTAGAATCAAATGAATAAAGATCATGGTAAGGTCGAGTTATATCCAAGCCTAATTATTCCATTATGGAATTTGGCATCAGGTTATGAGAAGCTCTGGAGTCAAGCATGGCATTGTGGAGGATACATTGATGAATTATCAAACTAAGATAAAACAAGGGAACTTAACTATCTTCTAGTTAACCATCTATGGCTAGACCAGAAATGAGCTCGGGTTGATCATATTCAACATTAACCATATCTGACATAGGGTCTACTTTCAACATTTTATCAACATGAGATTTGTATTGATTATTTTTCACAAGCATGGTCATAGTGATAGAGACTTTTAACTTAAATTAGAGATTTCATTTTCTAAGCTAAACATATTGGATTGTTTATCTACCTCTTTTACAACTATGTCCCTCTTGTCGGGCCGGTCCTTTGTTGCAGATTCCTTCTTTTAACTTTATTTTTCTTTGCTTGGTGTACTTGTAGATGCTTGGTTGATTGATCTTGATCTGATTTGCAGCTATAGGCTCCTTTCCCTTATTCTGGTTAGCATGGGGATTTTTCTTGAGATGAGTATATTTTTGCTGGGATGTCCTCTTCTGGATAGGAGTGACAGTAACATCTCTATTTCTCAATGAATATTTCCTCTACTGTGAGTTGAGTGCATTAAGATAACCCCATTGATAATCATAGGCCTGGACGCCCAACTCATCATCATTTGAAAGTATTTAGTCCTCATATTTCGACAAATCTATTTTCTCAATGTATTCTTCATCCTCTCTCAAGAAAATAGGTTGTCCATCTGCTATGAAGAAATGTTTCTCTTCCAAAATATCATCTTATTCTTCAACCCCTTGAGCATAATTATGCTACAAAGGAGTTAAGATCTGTTGTTATGTTGTGCTTCTGGTTTCCTTTCAGTGATAGACACTATCTACCATTATCTCCATAGTCCTGATTAGAGTATCCAATTTGACATCAGAGGATGTGGATGGTTCTTCCTTAATTGTTACCTTTATTTCACATTTTGTCTTTGACTTTTTGATTGTCATATTTTCTTTGGAACTTACTCCATTTATTTGCATCTCCTCTAGTGTTGCAGGACTTCTCTCTCGGAGCTGGTATGCCATATCTGGATCAAAAACATCCAGATAGTGCAAAAGAGACAAACATGGAGGAGGTTTTATCTCATTGGGGATTGAGTTATACACCTGGTTAAAGCGAGCAGTAAAATCCTGAACTGACTCTTTTGGATTTCTCTTTAATTTTTCATACTCGGAAATAATCTGAAGTGGATTCATTTTCACTTCCCGTCTAGCTATGAATGCATCAATTAGTTGCTCCAGATTTATTATGGAATTGGCAGTTAAAGAAAGAAACCATGTTTTTAATCCCCGGAGAAGCTTTGGGCAATGATCCTCATTTTTGAATCATCAACATCAATCTATTCTAAGTCAATGTGTATAAATTATATGCATTAAGCATGCATATATCCTAGATTCACCTGATCTCACAATATTTAACTTCTTGCAAGATACTGAATCATTCCACTGTTAATATTTTGCGGAAAATTAATTGCACACACTTGTAAAGCATAAATAAAAATAATCGCACATAACACAGTTGTTTTTAACCGAGAAAACTTGAAGCTAAAAACCAAAAATACATATTATGTATCATGGAATCATATGACAATCCTCATACAAAGCTTATCAAGCTCTTAGTACAGTACAGTCGTCATACAATAATCAAGAATAATCTTGCAAATCCATGCATTGATCTCTGCCTCCTGCTAGCCTGCCTCCACTGTGCAATACCTGCTAAAGAATAGCTCTGAATGAATTCAAATTACTCTTGCCTTGACTGTGAAATCCTCATTGGCAACTCCAATGTGTGTGTGATGCAATCAATGCATCACTATAGTCACAACAGATAGTCCATCTTGCCCTTTCACCTATCTCTCCACTGGGTCTCCACTGAAACTGTCATGCACTATAGTTAACTGTTGTATTGTTCAGTTGATTAATGAGTTATTATTTGTGAATTAATTAACTAATTAATTCACTCCACTCTCACTAGTGTATCATTCAGTTAGACTAGATACAACTAGCTCAATTGAGTCTAATTGAGTTAAACTAAATACAACTCCATAACTACTTCTTCCAACTGTGTCATAACTCTTCCACTTGAGTTCTAATTGAGTCCTCCATGCATTAGCTCCAGTAAACCCTTGGGAATTTCCTAATTCCCTCAGTCCACTGATGTGCCACATCTGTGCACTGAAACAAAGTGCTTCAAGAGAATAAGTTGTTGTTTAGTGTCTGATTATTATTAAGAGAAAATAATAATCGACATGCATCTATTTTTAAATCAGTGATCTATAAATAGACTTCGCCCAATATTCTAAAAATAGAATTTCTTTTATTTTTACAACTTGATCAGCCATCCACAAATAACATCCTGCAACTTCTGAAATATGATCGTCATGTCTAAAAATAGACTTGCGCCAAACATAGCCTACGGGCCCACTTAGTGAAGGAAACTCTTTTCACTAAGCTCATCATCTTGTTGAATCTCAACACTCCCTCTCAAAAAGATAGGGATTATCTTTCACCCCGATCCTGCTTCTATGGTATTCGAATTTGCTCCTGGTGAGAGCCTTCGTCAGAATATCTACATCCTGATCCTCCGTAGGAATGTACTGAAGCAACATGATCTTCCGCTGCACACAATCTCTGATATGATGATACCGGATGTCAATATGTTTAGATCTATCATGAAACATATGATTA
This sequence comes from Pinus albicaulis, assembly GCA_034641835.2. Taxonomy (NCBI): domain Eukaryota; kingdom Viridiplantae; phylum Streptophyta; class Pinopsida; order Pinales; family Pinaceae; genus Pinus; species Pinus albicaulis. Next base: position 269,446,281 of record CM076575.1, on the reverse strand, counting down.
ACCGAGAGTTTAATGCAACTCTGATTATCACAATGTATCACTGTGGGATCTAAATGTGAACCGAACAAACCAACCAGGATCTTCCTCATCCATATAGCCTCACATGCAGCTTGACTTGCTGCCATGTATTCTGCTTCCGCTGAACTGAGTGCCATGGATCTTTGTTTCCTCCTGTACCAAGAAACTGTCGTAGATCTGATACTGAAAATACCTCCTGATGTGCTATTTCTGTCTGTTGGGCTTCCTGCCCAATCTGAATCCGTGAAGCCATGCAACTTCACCTCATCCATCTGTCTATACCATAAACCATACTCAGATGTGCCCCTGATATATCTCAAGACATGCTTGCGTGCCTTCCAAAAGAGCTTGGTAGGCTTAACCATCGTTTGTGAAAGCTGGTTCACTGCATAGCATATGTCCGGTCTTGTATTGACTAAATACATGAGCGAACCCACCAACTATCGATAAACAGTGGCATCCACTACCTCTGCCGATGTAGCATCCACTTTCTTCCAATTTCCTGGAAGAGGAGTGTCGATAGGCTTGCAGCCTTGCATGTGAAACTTCTCCAGTATCTCTCGAGCATACTTGCCTTGAGACACAAACAGTTCACTTTCCTGCTGCCATATTTCCAATCCAATGAAATAATGAAGGAGGCCCAAATCCTTCATCTCAAACTCCTTTTCAAGATCTGCCTTGCATGAGTGTATCAACTGCTCATCACCTGTTAGTATTAAATCATCAACATAAAGTACAATGATTAAAAACTTACCCTCCACCACAATATGGTAAAGGTTTGCATCCGCCTCACTCTTGGTGAAGCCAAGTCTAGTGAAATAGTTGTCGATCCGAGTGTGCCAAGCACGGGGTGCTTGTTTCAGCCCATACAGTGCTATTTTGAGCCTGCACACATGCGACTCACTGTTGAAGATCTCAAATGCTTCAGGCTACTCAATGTACACCTCTTCCTCAATGATCCCATTAAGGAACGTAGTCTTCACATCCATCTGATGAATGTGCCAACCCATCTGCGCTAAGAGAGTAAGGATGGTCCGTATGGAAGAATACCGTGCCATAGGTGCAAAGGTTTCTTCATAGTCAATCCCCTCGATCTGTGAGAAGCCCTGGGCAACAAATCTTGCCTTATACTACTCGACGCTCCCATCAACAGCTTGCTTTACCTTGTAGATCCATCTTGATCCTACAACTGATTTTCCCACCAGCCTTGGACCAATCTCCCAAGCACTGTTTCTGACAATGGAGTCATACTCCTCCACCATGGCATCTACCCATGTGGGCTCCTACACTGCTTCTTCAAAATAATATGGCTCTGTCATGATGCACTTGCTCATAAGAGCCATGTATCCAGTAAATCGGTCAGGTGATTATCTCTATCTACGCTGTGATGTAGGGACTCCTACATTCTGTGCCGCATCAAGCTTCAGTCACTCAGCTTCTGTGGTACGCTTTCTGCCTTGTCTGATGTTTGGTTCTACATGAGTGGAATCCTCCACTCCATGAATCTCCTCCTGTGGCTGATCCAGATCTAGAGGCTCATCTTTGGGAACAAGAAGTTCCTCCTCTGCATGCAAGTGTAGCTCCCTCTCTAGCGACAAATTCATGGCTTTCACCTCATTGAATTTTATATCCCGTCACACAACAGTCATCCAACTATCTGGAAAATACACACGATAATTATGGGGTGTTTCTGTGTACCCCACAAATATCCCAAATTTTGCAGTCGGCTCCAGCTTCTTCTTGGCGTCCTTTTTCACATGAATGTAAATAGGTGAGCCAAAAATCTTCAAATGAGAAATATCAGACTTCTTACTAGTAAAATCTTCTTCAAGTGTACTCATTCCAAGTACTCTATGAGGACAACGGTTTTTCACATAAACCGCAGTGTTGCATGCTTCCGCCCACAAGTGCATCGGTAGGTCCTGGTCATGTAGCATAGCTCGTGAAACACCCATGATCGTTCTGTTCTTCCTCTCCGCAACCCCATTCTGCTACGAGTTATGAGGCGCTATGAGTTCTCTTCGAATTCCTTCTTTGCTACAGAAGTATTTGAATTTGTTTGAGATATATTCACCACCATTATCGCTCCATAGAGCCTTCACTTGCTTCTACTCCTTCTACTGACTCTTCCTCATGACTATGAACTCACATAACTTGGAAAGTTGCTCTTCTTCTGCTTGAAGATACGACATCCGAGAATAGTGCCATCTCTTTCTGTCTTTTTGTGTTTCTTGTTGAAGCAACCGAGAAGGTCACACACATCATGTGGGACTTCTCTCAGGATCAGAAGCACGGTTCTCCTTCTCATGAAAGGTGGTCTTCACAAACTTACCCATAGTACATCCCTTGTACTGATCTGACTACGCAAGAGTACCCTTGGGAAGTCCAGTAGAAATCTGCTGCAAAATCTTCAAAGCACCATGGTGAAGATGGCCCAATCTCCTGTGCCATAATTCGCCCTCATCTAGGCTCACCACTTCTTCTACTTTTCCCACCATTGCAGCGCAGCCATCTACCTCTAGCTTGTATAGATTCTTAATTCAAACCCCTATCTTCTTGGTTTGACCCATTTTTTTATGTCGAAGGAAGAATTTTCCCTCACTGAAAAAAACATCATAACCTTTGTCTTCCAGAATTGCAACCGATACCAAGTTCTTCTTCAGACCTGGAACATGCATGCAATTCTTCAACAAGAATGGATTACTAGACTCCCTCTCAAAGGTAATGGTCCCAATTCCAGTTGCACTATACCGACCATTGTCGCCCATCTCTATATGCATCCGGAGATCCTTCTCCTCCAAGTCACTAAACAACTCCTTGTCGCCTGTCATATGGAAAGACGCACCACTATCAAGATACCACACCGATCCCATACAGCTTGAAACCAAGCATGCGATCAAAGAGAAATCAAGTTCAAATTACGAGGCTAAGGCCTATCTAGCTGCAGATCCAACAACCTTCTTGTTCTTCTTCTTCTGTGGACAGTTACTGGTGAAATGTCCATGTTCGTGACAGTGAAAACACTTCACTTTGGACAAATCCCGCTTCTTTCCTTTAGCATCGGATTTTGAAGGATGTTTCTTCCCCTTCCCTTTCTTTGATTTGGCAGACAAAGTGAAATTCTCTTCATCTTAATTCTTCTATGAAGATCCATCCCTGGTACCTCGGCTTATCTCCTCCTACACAAGATCCGACCAAAGTCGCTCCCATCCCGACAGTTTCTCCCGTCCATTGACAGAGTCTTCGTAGCTATGCCAACTCTTCGGAAGCCCAAGGAGAGCCAAGCTCACCAAGTCTTCTTCATCAACAGTAACCCCCACACTTCCCAGCTCATCCTTGTAGTGGACAAACTTAGTAAAGTCTTGCAGCTCCTATTGTGGCCTTCTCATTTTATTTTTATGACACATCTTTTAAACAACTTCCTGCGGGTCACTTAAGCACAGAGATAAATTACGTAAAGCCTTCCACATTAATAATGGAGTGGCTTTCCCATGAAGTCTGGAAAAAATATGGTCCTTCACACCTTCCAACAGAATTCTCCTCGTCTTTGCTGTCTTCTTTTGCCATGCGTCAAGTCATGCAACATCTCTAGATCTCGGCTTAGGAACATCGTTATCGATGAACTCCTTCAGTCCATTATCCTCCAGCACTGCCTCCATCCTGTCCTTCTAGGCTATGTAATTCGAGCTCCCATCAGGGGCATACTCCAATCACAACCCATTGAAATCCATTTCAATGTATACTCAACTTCTACACCAAGAATCTTCTGTAGCAAATTCGAATTGTCCACCAGCACAAACTCACTTTACAATTGTAATCTTCAATTAAAAATTCTCTGATACCATGTAGAAATTATATGCACTAAGCATGCATATGCCCTAGATTCACCTGATCTCACAATATTTAACTTTTTTCAAGATACTGAATCATTCCACTGTTAATATTTTGCGGAAAATTAATTGCACACACTTGTAAAGCATAAATAAAAATAATCGCACATAACACAGTTGTTTTTAACCGGGAAAGCCTAAAGCTGAAAACCCAAAATATATATTATGTATCATGGAATCATATGACAATCCACATACAAAGCTTATCAAGCTCTCAGTACAGTACAATCATCATACACTAATCAGGAACAATGTTGCAAATCCATGCACCAATCTCTGCCTCCTGCTAGCCTGCCTCCACTGCACAATACCTGCTGAAGAATAGCTTTGAATGAATTCGAATTACTCTTGCCTTGACTGTGCAATCCTCATTGGAAACTCCAATGTGTGTGTGATGCAATCAATGCATCACTATAGTCACAACAGATAGTCCATCTTGCCCATTCACCTATATCTCCACTGGGTCTCCACTGAAACTGCCATGCACTCTAGTTAACTGTTGTATTGTTCAATTGATTAATGAGTTATTATTTTTGAATTAATTAACTAATTAATTCACTCCACTCTCACTAGTGTATCATTCAGTTAGACTAGATACAACTATCTCAACTGAATCTAACTAAGTTAAACTAAATTCAACTCCATAACTTATTATTCCAACTGTGTCATAACTCTGCCACTTGAGTTATAACTAAGTCCTCCATGCATTAGCTCCAGTAAACCCTTTGGAATTGCCTAATTCCCTCAGTCTACTGATGTGCCACATCTGTGCACTAAAACAAAGTGCTCCAAGAGAATAATTTGTTGTTTAGTGTTTGATTATTAGTAAGAGCTAATAATAATCAACATGCATCTATTTTTAGATCAGCGATCTATAAATAAACTTCGCCCAATATTCTAAAAATATAATTTCATCTATTTTTCCAACTTGATCAACCATCCACAAATAGCATCCTGCAACTTCTGAAATATGATCATCATGTCTAAAAATAGACATAGTCTAAAAATAGACTTGCGCCAAAAATAGCCTGGGGGCCCACTTAGTGAAGGCGACTCTTTTCACTAAGCTCATCATCTTGTTGAATCTCAACACAATGAAATCAATGAATTTCACTAAGTGTTTTCTGGCACTAATCTCTGAATTTTCGTCAAAGAGAGGAAGTATTTGACCATAACCTTGTGGTAAGGGTGCAAGTTGACCAGGTAAAATCAGAGGTGCAGATCTTGCCATGAATCTTGTTGAGTGTGGTGCGGGAGTAACAATGGAAGGGGTAGACTGAGAAGGTAATGAAGCATATGGGATGGAAGAGGAAGCATAAAATTATTATGATAGTGTGGGGATGAACAAATAATCTTGTTGATACTGGATGATAGCTTTCTCAGATGTATATTGGAGTTGATTAGCTATTTTTTCACGTTTATCAAATTGACTCTAGAATTTCCTATCAAAATCTGACTCGGATTTAGATTATTCAGATAATATGATATCTTCAAGTTTTAGAGAATCAAATACTACTTTAGATACTAATTTAATTTTAGACAATATCAAGGGATCAAACACTATCTCAGACAATGAAGTTTCAAAATTGATCTAAATAGAGACAATTCAAACTTCAAATTGAATGGAATATCTTCAAGGGATTATAATTTTGCAGGTAATGATGAAGACCTTACCAATGAAGATGGACCTGAATGAAACTTTGAGTGCAGGGATCTCTAGTTTCTGACAAGTTTCTCTGGATATTCAACTAGAGAAGCTGGATGAGGATCAAGATTCGATCTTGTGTATCTTATCGAAGCCAGAATGTTCTTTGTTTCCTCAACTCGATTCTTTGCAATTTTTTGAATCAGCCTCCACGAAGACTAGAGCCTATCATCCACAGGCCTAGAATTTGATGAAAAATATAGTACACCCAGGGAAGATCTGTCACTTCATTCCCCGACAATGACACCAAGATGTTATCACTCCACCAATTCTTCGAAGGCTAAAAAGGAGACCAACAAAGGTAACCACAAACCACTTTGACCTTGTAGCTAACCTTACTAGGCTGATAGGGCTCTCTCAATGAGATCACAACCAATTTATTCGATCATGAAATATATTAGTCTAGGTATGCATGTTAGGGTTCGATTGATATGATTTTTTGTGCTAGATGGTGAATTATGTCTAGGAGGACTAGGTTAGGGCTCTGAAAATCAGATTTGTAGATATGTAATGGGGCAAGGTAGGCACACACTTTAGCACTTTAAGGTATATTTGTGTATAGCATAGATATATAGGATTTCAAAATGAGCATGAATAGCATGAATTCATTTATATCAGAAGAAAATGAACATAAATGTGAAAGCTTCTCCAAAAGAGAGAATCAAAATCAATGAATTATGTTTATCATCTTAGAAATCAAACACATAACGCATGTAAATGGAAATGGAAGGTACAATACATTCAAACATATGATCATAGAAGAAGAAACACTGCTAAAGCACATACCACATGAATCCCACCACAATAGCTGCAAATTCTGTCTATTATTTCCTGCCAAATTCACAAATACACTAGTGTCCAAGGCTCAATTCCACAACATCCAACCTTTGAAAATGATCACAAAGTACCATAATATAGCCACTAAGGTTTAAATCCTCCCTTGGAGGTCGAATTTCCAACAAGAAAATCCAAATTCATGCTTCTATCCAAAGTCTTCTACACACTAGGGAGGTTACTCAACCAATTCCTCCTTTTCCTAACCATCACGAGACATATCCTCAAAGCATTAAATGGAGGATAAGACAACTAATAAACCATATATTATCCATTTAAATTTAATTTTTACCATTTACAATCATTTACTTTGACCTTTTTACTTTTACAAAAGTGAAACTGGAAATTGTCAAAAATTACTCAGTGAAAATTTCTTGAGATTTGAAGAAAATTGCAGAAGCACAACGAGCTATTGGAGGCCATTTTTGAGTCCTTTTTGAAGTAAAAATACAAATATGAGACCTATTATTAAAATTTTGGAGAGTTTATATGTCTTTTGAATATTTTTTCATGTGAATTGACCCATTTTTGACTGAGTTATAGCCATTTTCCCAAGGTGTCTCCAGAAGCGCAGCAAAAGTAAAAAAATGAGGCAGAATGTTGATTTTTGACCACTTTTCTTAAATTTTATCAAAATCTGAGACTTCAACCAAAAATATGAGTGTTATAGGTCAATTTGGGCACCATTCCCAATGACCTAGTTAAATTGAACATCATCCCTAGAACCAATGAAATAGGGTCTATCATCCCCTATCATTTCAGTTGCTACATGCCCCAAGACAAAGAACAAGAAAAAATCACCCATGACTTCCATTGAAAGGTTTACAAGATTTTAAGTACATGTTATATCACCTATGAGATCACCAACACATCCTCTCAAGGGACTAACTGCTTTGCATATGCAGTTATGTCCATTCAAGGGTGCTCTGCAAAGCACTTCCCGACATTCAAGAGTGTGTTGGTCAATTGGGAGTGAAATTCTCATTGTTCTGGAATCTCCACATGGATAGTGCATTCTAGAAGAGTCCATATGTGTCAAAATTTGAATCCATGTGTCCATTTAACACCTCTGAGCTTGGGAACATTTCTTGCCTATTATTAGAAAGTCATTGATTGTGAAACTACCGTCAACCGTTCTATAAATTGAGCAAAAATCCTAGCGCTTGAGAAAGAATAAATTTGGTAGTGAAATGTTGTTGAATTCTCAATTGAGTGTTTGATTTGAGTGATATGCTGCTGGAGAGATGTTAATTGTGATAAGGCTAGGATGATGTTGGAGTTTATGACAACAAATCAATTGCTGGTTGTAACCTCTCTTACACAACATTTTGTCACTGTCCCTGCAATTCCCATCTCTCACATTGGAGGCTCATTTCTGTGACCAAAATAAAGTTTCATGCTTTGTAAAGACCATCAGTGCATCCCTTTCCATGAGCACAAAATTCCTTTCGTTGACAATTTCCTGAACAGACCATCAGAAACACCTGTTTTTGCCTTGGTCCTAGTAGACTGTTATGCCCTCACGTCGATCGGGAAATTAACACTGGGCCCCGCGCCCATTGGCACTCTGTCCCAATGAGCTACCCGCACCAACCTATTTATGGAATGTTTTTTAAAAATAGAGGCGAATTTTCCATCATAACAAACTTTGTGGGCGAGTCATTTGAAGTGGTTCGACTCAATAACTATGACCTCCCTCCTTTGGCCTCTTGTTTCCACCTTTTTAAGGCCTCCCTTCCACTATTGTAGGGATCCCAACCTCCTCCTCTCCCTCTCTAAATATAGCCATCTTCCATCAATGTGCTAGCTGAAATGAACATATTATAGCTGAAACACTGAAGAGATTCCTGTACATTTTGTTAGAAAAGATAGAATGGAAGAGACCCTCATTGAGAGAGCTTAGACTTGTGTTTTCATCCCGTCCCTATTCCCCGACGATTCATCGAGACGCACTTCGACTGAACCCCGCTGAAGGAGGTTCCGACGTCAAGGCTCCGGTTGTAACTCTTTATTCTATTAATACATATACATGACTATTTTCTGGTTCCCATCTTGCGTAATTGTGTTTTATTTGATGCACTATGCTTAATCCTCCTTGACTAGTTAGTTGATTATGAATGAGATCATTGTTTTGTATGTTGCTCTTGTTTTCTGATCTTCGTGCAGGTATCTGAGCATTGTAGCTGAAGGATTGTGACCCATCAAAGTAGAGATCAATAGGCCATCACCATCACAGCCACGGCAGTGTTGGACTCTCAGTAGGTCTATCTACCCTATCCTTTTCATTAATTAATTAAGGAACCTACACTTTAGCTTGTCCCTTTGTTACTAGAACCAATTTAGGGCTAGAGGGATCGTCTCTATCCGCAGAGAGGATTTACCTGTATAACAAATTGGTGACTCCACTGGGGATCAATGTGACTTTTTCGTTTTGTTGCCTTTAGGATTTTTTCTTGTCAATTCGACTTCGGTCGTTTGCTTACTTGTCTATCTTTCTTGGCTTGTTTGATTGTCTAGAATCCTCCTGTTCAGCTCCAGAGTGTCAAGATTGACCTCTGCTCACTGGTTCTTTCCTCCTCCCATATTTATCTGGCTTAGCGCACTTTTTGTTTGAACAGTCGCGAAAATTGGCACAGGTTGCTTTTGTTGCAATAGCGCCAACCCCTGTTTGGCGTGGATTACCACCTCATAGTCACACCGAATCCTGTAGGATTTGGTTTGACCCTTTTGCTGAGTTTTTGGTCAGTTGTGCTTGAATCTGACTTGTTTCTTGGTTTGCAATTGGTATTTTTGGAGTTTTTTTTACTTCTTTAGGCTTGCTCTTCTCAGTTATTTGTCTATTTTACTATCAGTGCAGTTCGTAGCCCTAGGGTTCTAGGTGTCTTTCACTCACTGAGCCTTCTGGTTGAAGGTCGAGTCTTTTGGTTCTTGTCAATTCAATTCCTTGACGATTTTCCGAGCATTTCTTGATCCTTTTAGTTTCAGTTTGTTGAACGATTACTTTTGTGTTTGTTTGACTCTCCATCTCTTCGTTTTTTAGCATAGATTACATTGCTCGTTTTGGGTAGTTTAGAATGCTTTCACTTTGTTTGAAAGATTGCAGCATTAGTTTGAGTAAATTTGTGTTTGTATTGCTTTGAATCATTCATTTTGAGATCTCTACATTCATAGTGCTCTAAACTAGTGTTGATTTTATTTTTGATGTAATTAGTGCATTCTGTGCTTCATTCATTCAAAAAACAAAAAATTGCATCCTTTCGTTTGCATCGAAATGAAAAAATATTTTACATAACTAGCGCTTGCATCTAGGAAAGAGTTTTCATTTCTATTTTTTATTGTATAAGATGCATTAGGAGACTTCTTCGTATGTTTTCAATTTTTGCTGCTTTCTAAAAGATCTCTATCCTTTTCGTAGTTAGCATTAATCGAATGGAAAATGGTGTTCTATTACATATAGCTTACATTTAGGAAATTTGAGATCATAATTCAGTAGGGCCTTGAAATAGAAACATTAATTCAAGATCAACTGTAAAATTTATTCAATTAACCTAAGGAAGCATTGGAACCTAATGCAGATATTTTAGAGGTCTAGGCTAGTGACGTGTTCCGGCGTCGTTAAACCTAGTAGTTGTTGTTCGCCACCTAGCTTTAGAAAGTAATAGTACGGACTTGTGCTCCCCATACCGTCGCGTATATAAAGGGATACCCTCATAGGTTTAAATCCTTTATCCATAGGAACCGAGTCTGCCGCCCTGTAACCATGATACACCGAACACAAAATTCTAGGAGACTAACTGCACGTATGTTAAGTCCTTGGTCATTTCTCTTTCATTTGATCACCAAGGTCCGTTCATGGAAACTTGGTACACCCTCTTGATTAGTTTACCTGCGTATTCATTTTGATCTTTTCGTGACTCTCTAAAAGTGAAAAGATCGTTGAGTGCTTTTCCTTTCACGCTCGTTCAACTTGAAAGTGATAGAGTCACCTTTTTCCTGTTTCTCGACTCTTAAAATATGAAACATCAGATTTTTGTTTCAATGTCTTAAAACATTAACTTCCCACGAAATATTCCTAGTTCAAGTTATCTTCCTTAGTGTGTTGTTTTACGGTTGTTTCCAATGGAAAAGTTTCTGGAGTTTACCAACCAAGGAATCCCCTCCGAAGGGAATCCTGGTCCTTTTCCTGCTTTTGGGAATGTTGGTGCTCCTTATATGGAAACATTGTCCCTTCCTGGGTTAACTGTTGGTTTTCCCATATGGTTGTTTTCGACCTCAGTGGTCCCAAGTGGTCTGACCTCTATTCAACCATTTCCCCCACCTGGACAATATCATGTTTATTCTAAGGTGGACCTCTCCCCTTCTTTGCCTGTTTCTTCATCCTCCTCTTCTACTTTGCCTGGTGAAAGTCTGGATTCTAGTAACCAGGTGGCTAAGAAGAAGAAGAAGAAGAAGACGATAAAGAAGAAGTCAGATAAGAGAGAGGGGAACTTTGCAGCTATTGTGCCTAAGAAACCTTCCCTTGATAAATCATCCAACCTTCCACAGAAAGTCAAATTCCCTTGTATGTTGTGAAAAGGTGACCACTTTATTTGAGATTTCCCTGGCATTCCCAACGTAATTGAATCATGGTCCGATGGTCATCTGTCGTTGCCTTTGGATTCTGGAAGTCATATTGGTAGCACATCTTCGACTAGCCATGATAAGATTCATAAGAAAAAGGGTAATATTACCAATCCCTGTAATTTGTGTGAAGGGAATCATCCCATTCACCTTTTTCCGTACATGGATGAAGCCGTGAGAGTGGTGGAAAACCTTGCTGTTTCTTCACCCTGCCTTTTGGTTGGCTACAAGAAGCTTTCTTCGAGTCCTCTGCTAGTTGATACCATGTTCAGTCAAGAGTCATCCTTGGTTGATCCCATTCCTTTGGAAATTAAAATTCATGAATCCATTCCCAACCAACCATTGGTCGTGGATTTGGTCAATCTGATTCAACCTATGGTTCATCAGATCTTTTCCATCGAGAGTGGCTCACATACCCCTCACGTTCTTCTTGTTTCTTCAGATTCCTTGGACTTGGAGAAATATTCTCCCGTCCCTGTGGCTCAAGAAGCTGCTACTCCTGTTCCCATGATGGAGGTCCCAAAGGATGCTCCTCTTGCTTCAGTAACACCAGGGGATGGCAATCTCATTTCTATGGTACCCCCTCCAAGTATTTTGGTTGCTTCCTTCGATTGGAGTCGATTTGCAGGATACCGCATTCCTTCTTATGTGCCTTTTGAGATCATGGTACAGGCCTTTGATATGGTCATACCTAGCACAATTATAGATGAAGGTGCGTCTGTTAGTGTTCTGTCTTCAACTACTTTGCAAGATTTTGGTTCTCCACTGCTTGTGCCTATTACGCAGAATCTGTTGGCCTTTAATAAAGGAACAAGTCAACCATTAGGGATCCTTCTAAAGTTACCTCTTACTTTGGGAGGGAAAACCATCTATATAGACGTGATGGTTGTTCTAGGTCCCTTGGATTTCCATTTACTCTTGGGGTGCGATTATGATTATGCCATGGGCACACTTGTCTCTTCCCTCTTTCGTGTGATTTATTTTCCACATGAAGGGTGGATCGTGACCATTGATCAGCTTTCATTCTTTGGTCCTCGTACGACATTTGGTCCACCATCGTCTCTTCCGGGTCTTTATCCACCGGTTGTATCTTCCCCGCCGTAAGTTAATTATGTGGCTACCTGCCCCATGCTCGCATTCAGTGATAGTGCCGTTGTGCATCGTGTGCTGGATGCATTGAGTCCTAAATTCCAGGATGTTTTCCTTCCATCAGATGAGAACTTCTTGGAAGCCATGATTTCTTATTCGACATGATGAGTTTTCATCAGAGCATAGTTCATTTTCTTGTGTCAAGCTCCTTAAAAAATGAAACAATCTAGTTGGAGCATAGTTCGTTTTCTTGTGTCAAGCTCCTTAAAAAAATGAACCAAGCTTGTCGGAGCATAGTTCGTTTTCTTGTGCCAAGCTCCTTAAAAAATGAAACAAGATCATCGGAGTAGAGTTCGTTTTCTTGTGTCAAGCTCCTTAAAAAAAGAAACAAGGTCTTCGGCGCATAGTTCATTTTCTTGTGTCAAGTTCCTTAAAAAATGAAACAAGCTCTTCTGAGGATAGTTTGTTTTCTATGTCAACCTCATTAAAAAATGAATTAGGTCATGAGGATAGCTCTTTTACTGTGTCAAACTCATTAAAAAATGAAACACGTTCCTGTTCAATTCAAGCTTTTGATTAGATCTCGTAAAACCCCAGTCGATTCTTTCTCTTGATCTCGTAATTGAACTTTCATTCCATCCACCTGTTAGTAACCAGTAGTCTACTCCAGTGAATGCACTGAAGCTTGGGGGGCATGTACCTCGAATTGAGTCACCATGCTGGGGCCATGCAAACATTTCAAGTATATTTTGTTAAATTTCAAGCTTGTATAAAAATGTAACCAATTCCAAGCAAAGTTTCCCATGTTTTCAATCTTGTGTAAAAATGAAATGATTCTTATTTTACCTCTCGTGATTGCCATTATATCAGCCAATTTTTCCAGATGAGCCTTGGTTTTCTCATTCTGTCATCACCATCTACTTAGCGGATCATACTCCTTCACTGGATTGTTTTACCCATTCCTCAGGAACATCTGCAATGAGTGGTCTTGTTAGCCAGCCTCTTGAACTTTACTTGTTCAGAGAAGTTCCACCATCACTGGAACCAGTTGCTACCCTTAAAACAACTCGTTCATCCAGGAGGAGTCAACTTTCAGCTCTTTTCTAACTCTCAAAAATTGAAAATATTGCCTAGACTCTTGTCGTTTTAAACTCGTTAAAGGTTGCGAAACATCATTTTCCCAGTATACGTTTACCCCTTTTTTAGGCTGGGATAGATTATTTACGAAAAACGAATACCTTATCCTATCATGACTGAGAGGTTCTCTCAGACATAGTTTTCTACCTTTTCGGATCTGTGAGACTACCTACAAAAAGGGACCTGCTGGAGTTTTATTTTCTGCTTCTTTTCAAACTCTCTAAACATGAAAAAGATGTCAAGTTCTTCCTTTGTTAGACTCCTTAAACCCTCATGACATCAGACATCATCACCATGAAGTTCCCCGAGTTCTTCCTTCCTAGGGCTCGTAAAATGTACTAGAATGGATATGTTCGAAGGACAAACTTATATTGCAAGCATATGCTATCCCATTCAAGCTTGTTTTCAAAAATAATTGGGGTACTCGCTAGAAATGGTGGGGGAAAATTGAACCAGTTTTTAGTTGTGTCGGCAATATGTCTCTCTTGAACATGACACTCGTCTGCATTCGTGTCGGGTTGGGGACATATCATTCCGTCATTTTTTCCTCCATGGGTTTGGGTAATTTGTTTTGACCTCTCATCATCTCTTTTCCACGTCATCATGACCTCAGATCCCTTGATGTCAAATACTACCAAATCCAGAATCATGTCGCTTATATGTTCAAGAGAAGTTTTCCCTCTGCAGTTTTCAACCTCCCTCTGATTCTCTGTTGATCCTGATTCATCATCATTATGTTCCTCTGTCTCATGTCAATGATGTGAGAAACATTATGGCCCTCCTTCGACCGGGTCACTTCCTGTCGACTTCAACTCGTTATCCAGGAAGTTGGTCTAGAGACTCCCTACCATTACCTTGGAACTTGCATGACTCAATGTCAAGATCTTCGCATTCGATGACAGATCCACATCATTGGCCTTCGATCGAGTGATTCTACGGGTGTTCGATGCCAGCTCACTGTTCACATTCCATGGATTGTACCTTTTGTACCTTGAGAGCCATTGTCATTATTGGTGGTTTCTCTCGTGCCTGTTAACAACTTTCATCATTGGATGGTAATTAGGTGATTTTCTTGCATGTTCGACTTCAGCTCACATATTCGCATGTTGGAATTTGTACTTGTTTGGGTCGAGATGGAGCGCAAGACCCTGGGTTTTGTCTGATAAGATCCAGGCTGCAGGATATTATGGTTTATCATGACTTTATTACATGACTCATTCGGTTGGATGGATGCGACCATACCTGAGTCTATTTGTTGATCCTTACTGCTGGATGGCTGTGTCCATACCTCAGATCTTAGTTTATATATGTACTCTATTATGGATGGCTATGCCCATGCCACATGTTTATGTATCAGAGATATTAGTTGTATTTTTAATTGCAGGTATTATGATGATGGTGTTTGTTTTGAACGCATTCTCGTAAAGCATTTCACCCCTCCCTCTCTCTCTCGGATCTCATGCTTTAGGGGGCATCTGTTACACAACATTTTGTCACTGTCCCTGAAATTCCCATATCACACATTGGAGGCTCATTTCTGTGACCAAAATAAACTTTCATGCCTTGTAAATACATTCAGTGCATCCCTTGCCATGAGCACAACATTCCTTCTATTGACAATTTCCTAAATAGACCATCAGAAACACCTGTTTTTGCCTTGGCGCTAGTAGATCGTTATGCCCTCGCGCTGATCGGGAAATTAACACTAGGACCCGCACCCATTGGCACTCTGTCCCAGTGAGCTACCCACGCCAACATATTTATGGAATGTTTTTTACAAATATAGATGAAGTTTCCATCATAACAAACTTCGTGGGCGAGTCATCTTGATGGTTCGACTAAATAACCACGGCCTCCCTCCTTTGGCCTCTTGTTTCCACATTTTGGGGAAACCTCCCAAGGGATAAGGCCTCCCTTCCACTATTGTAGGGATCCCAACCTCCTCCTCTCCCTCTATAAATATAGCCATCTTCCATCGATGTGCTAGTTGAACTGAACAAATTATAGCTGAAACGTTGAAGAGATTCCTGTACATTTAGTCAGGAAAGATAGAACGGAAGAGACCCTCATTGAGATAGCTTAGATTTGTGTCTTCATCCCATCCTAATTCCCCGCGATTCATAAAGACACGCTTTGACTAAACCCTGCTGAAGGAGGCTGCGATGTCAAGGCTCCGGTTGTAACTCTTTCTTCTATTAATACGTATACATGACTATTGTCTGTTTCCCATCTTGCATAAATGTGTTTTATTTGATGCAATATTCTCAACCCTCCTTGAATGGTTAGTTGATTATGAATAATATCATTGTTTTGTATGCTGCTCTTGTTTGATGATCTTCGTGCAAGTATCCGAGCATTGTAGCGGAAGGATTGTGACTCGTTGAAGTAGAGATCAAGAGGCCATCACCACCACAACCACGACAGCGTTGGACTCCTGGTAGGTCTATCTACCCTATCCTTTTCATTCATTAATTAAGGAACCTACACTTTAGCTTGTCCCTTTGTTACTAGACCCACTATAGGGCTAAAGGGATCGTTTATGTCTGCAGAGAGGATTTACTTGTATAACAACCTCCCCCTTCTATCCATTAATAAGGATTGCTGCTCATTTTCCCACATATGTATCTGTATAACCTTCTATATTTCAAATTATGGATTCTTAGCTGATGTATATGTTTCATGTTTCATTGATTTAACTGATTAAGTTAAATAGCCATCTGTATATTGCAATCTCTTTGTTGCTTAGTGTTTATACTTGCAGGAACTAGTCTGGCGATCAAAGTTGGAATGGAAGCTACAACAAGAGCAAAAGAAGGAGAATAGGAAGCGCTTGGACTCCAAGTAAGTTCCTCCATATTTTTGTGTGTCTATTTACTATTAGGAAAAGTGTTTACAAAGTCTTTGATCTGTTGTTATAAATGCATAGCACCACATTTAGGGAATGTGTTTTATCCGTAATTCATAATTCCGCATAACAAATTGGTGACTCCACTGGGGAGTTTTCCTTCATCCTTGGTGTTTTTTCCTCTTCTTATCCACCTAGTAGCATCTACTCTCAATTATTAGGCTTTTGAAACAAATAATTACATTAGAAGCGTGTTTAAGTAGCTTTAATTTTGTTCTCTGTTGTGCCCAACGCACTACTGGTAAAGACACAATGCTTTGCATAACACTGTCTCCCACTCATGGGTGATTTGTAACGCACTGTATCCCCTTAGAGACTGCATTTCCCCCTAAGCCAACCAAATTCCCTTTGAATTTTTCATTTCCATCACTCTCAGATTTTTGTTTGTTATGTTTTCAACTGTCTGATGCCTCATAGAGACCAGTGCATTTGCCTGAATATTCATCCTTGGAAAAGTAAGTTTGTTCAATGTCTCTTTAAATGTTTTTCTTTATCATTTACAAATCAAATTCAAAGTATTTTATTTCTGCATTAGATCCATTTGTTTTCATAAATGAAATTGTCGTTAAATTCTTTGTTTCCTGTAGGAAAAATTGTAGTTCCATTCTTCATTTTTCCTAAAAGAGTAATTTTTTTTAAATTCATCATTTCTCAAAGAAGAAAGCATTTGTTTTTGTTGATTTGATGCATATAGTTTCCTTTTTGCATTCACATTAAGGGGACTGAAAAGAAAAGCCTGCATTTTCATGTAGTGAATTGTGTGTTTTGCATAGGAACAAATTACGAAAGCTGCATATTAGTTTGTGCTCTTTGTTGTTTGCTCTTAAAAATGATTTCTCTTTCCCTTTAGTAGCTAATATTTTCATTGAAAAAGCTAAAAGTGAAAAGTTTGCTTATCATTTTAGTTTTCATTTTAGGAATCTCCATCCCATCATCGTGGTGAACCTTGAAAGGAAAATTGATAAACAAGATCAACTTAAAATTTACATCAATTTACCTAAAAAAGCATTGGAACCATAACGATAACATTTAGAAGGTCTAGGCTATAGACGTGTTCCAGTGTCATAAAACATAGCAACTATCATTAATTTTCTGAAATACATTCTGAGTGTAATACCTCACTCCACGTATATAAGTATATCATAGCTCGTCCACGTACCTTCAGGTATATCGGGTGGTGTTATAATACAAAAAGTATAAAGGGGTGCTCTCACTGTGTGGTTTCACATTAGATAGCGTTAATACGGACTTGGGCCTCCATGTACCTTTGGGTATATTTGGGAGGACAACTTTAGGTTGCTATCCATCCATAGTGAACTGAGTCAGCCACCTTGTAAATTGTGATACACCGAACACAAAATTTGGGGAGATTGCCTGCCCGTGCTTCTTGGTTTGCCAGGAGGTATTTTGTAGTTCACAGTTTCTTGGTAAACCTTTTGCCTACCATTACCCTTTTATTTTGTTTATTTATTTTTGGTCTTAAAATAAATCAGTCATCATGGAAGAATAACATCACTTTCCCCGTTGTTCGCGTAGACTTGCATTGAAACCACCTTTACCATTGGAAGTCACTTCTGGTCGATGAAGGTGATATCGCTCTACCGAAATTAGTACCATCAGTACCTCTGGTGAAGCATCATCTTCCAATATACCAGAGTCGGCACAAGTTGTTTCTATAAATCCTGGTTTGTCTACTGTTGTTGAGATAGAGTCCTCATAGCTACCTGTGGTCACGATCCATCTAATCAGTGAGAGCATACCTCCCGAACCCAACATTGTTCAACTGGAAGTTGATCAAGATCCTATCTCTTTTTTTCCAGAACATCTGCATCCCGAAGAAAAATGACTGGAATTTGTTCTTGTATCGGTTGCCCCACAATATATTGTAGCCATTGAGTCTCCCATATCGCATAGTCAACCTTCTGAAATATACTTTGGACCTGATGATGAAATCCTTCGACCTGGTTTAATTTCGATTGAAGAAATACCACAAGACGAAACACCTTTAACTCCAACCCATTTTGGGGAGGATCTTTACCTGTACGAGTATTTTCCTTAATCACCACCCTCTTCTTTTGTTGATCCTGTACCTATTCAAATTCATGTCAATTAAAAAGGGTATACATTTGGTCAATTAACCATGCCTGAACCAACATATTCGGTTGGACCATCTGTTCCGATTGTGTCAACACCTTCTCTTGCTACCCTGTCGATGTTCACAACTTCACTAGAGTCATATTTACATGGTGGCCTAATGGACCCATCGGGTTATAAATATTTATTTGGAATTTTATCTGGTGCATATTCAAACCCATGGAGTTCACCAATGTCATCGTCTCATATTCTAACTGGTAAACCTATAGTGAGTATTGAACGACTTGATCCTTTATATCCATCATCAGGGCAATATCAAGATGGTCCATCTGGGTCTATTCCATCTAGTACCATCTCAACTGGACTCCCTACATTTGGAGAACAATATTTTCCATCTTATTATACTCCTCATGTTGTGGGGCAACCTATTTGACAGTACTCTATCGTTTTTTGGTCAACCTAATGTCGAAATGAATGTTTTTCAATGGCAACCCATGACTCTGCCTATCCAACCACAAACGGTTGTACACTCATATCAACTGGTTCAACCTATTGCACCCACATCATTTCCACTTGTTAATACATCTTTACCCCTGTTACAGACTCAAACTGTTGTACAACAATCGTTTCAGGTAGGTCCTTCAACTCAATACCCTCAAGTATAAGGCCATCAGACTCCAACTCCTTCGGCTAATTTACAACAATCTGTACCCGAAATCATTTATTCACAAGCTAGACTACCATATTATGGGATGTTGCAGCCACAACCAGGTTATACCTACCCTCAACCGAATCCAAATTATCCTAATTTGGGTTATAACATTGGTGGAAAGACCCCTTGGCAGCCACAGGGGCAAATGCCTCAACCTTCATTTCAACAAGTATCGTACCCAGGTTTTGGTCAACATAATCCTCGAGTGTTTTCCTATCAGAACAACCCCTATCAGGGTTACCAAAAATAGATTCCTTATGTTGGTGCTCAAAGGCCTATTGCCCAAGAAATTCCATCATACCCTGGCTATGCTCAACCTAACCTTAATCGATAGTTGCCCTTTGTTGCAACTTTAGAGTTATTGTATTTAAATTGGCTCACCAATGATCCAATCAACTATGCTCCTTGATGGTCGGTGATACCCCATAGATTACCCTAGGATATTCCTAAGTTCAATGGAAACCCTGGGGAAGATGTCAACTCATGTTATGACTTATCATTTGTGGTGTTCATCAAACTCTCTGAATGATGACTCTGTTCGACTACGTCTTTTCCAGCGTACGCTTAGTGGTCCGGCTGCAAAATGGTACATTGAGTTACCTAGAGCTTCTTTTGATAATTTCAATACCCTAGATACTATCTTTTTGACTCACTTCTAGTTACCCATACGATATGAAACTAGAATGGAACTCTTGACTAATTTTAAATAGACTAATTCTACTCACATTTCTGATCATATTCATGAGTGGCGTCGTCGTCGTCGAATGGTTAAGAAATTTTTTCCCGATAATCTCCTTGCTGAGTGGTTCATTAAGTCCCTATTACCATCTATAACTGAGGATGTGGCTAAGGGTGGCGTCGTCACTGAAGATAAGGTTATTTCTTGTTCCCAATATTTAGACTTGATTTATACTTAGTCTGGTATGCTCTACGAGAAAATTCCTAACGTGCCCGATCTAATTTTACTGTTCCTCCTTCATCAAGGACTCTCATGCCAGAGACGGTATGATTGGTACTGCAATCACACATCATATTACTGCATCTGATCCTGCGACTTCTTCCGAAATCAATGCCGTGTCATTTGACAAAGGCAAAAGTTACAAGCAACCCGGAAGTAATAAAAAAGGGAAATCCAAGAAAAAGAAAAATTCTAACCCACAGGAAAGATCATCTGATCAATCATTTGGAAATAGGAAACCTCTTTATCCATGCATAATCTGTAATGAGGAACACTTTGTTCGAGATTTTCCTCACCGCGCTAAAGTCTCAAAAATGGTTAAGACTTCACATGTGTCAACTGTGTTGACAGATCCGTTTATGAATCCGAACACAAATTTGGTTGCTATGGACCCAACTTCTAGTTCCCAAGTGATTATGCTATCTATCAAAAAGTGATCAACATATATTTTGTTGTCAACGCGTAATAAATATTACGGTAGTTAGGCCACTGATCAACCTACTACCTCGACCATGAATTCGTTTATGGAATTGGTACCGCCACCTATTATTCATGAATTAACAATCAAGCCACCAAAGGGAAGTCGTTCATAAATCAACATATAATCCTTGAGCAAGAGCTGATCAAAATTATAATATAGTTGAAGATTTGGCTCAATCCCCTTCATCTATGTCAGTTCTTGAGGTATTAAAAAATTGTCCCTACCAGAAATAGGCTTTATTGTTGGCTATTGGTGGAATTGATCCGAATGATTCTAATCTCGTAGTATTTAATCATAAGGGCTATGTGCCACAATTACCAGCAGAATTGGCGTTCTCCATCCAAGTAAATGTTCTCAATCACCTTGTTCATCGTACTATTATTGACGAGGGAGCATCTACGTGCATTATGTCTCTCAACTATTGGAAGTCACTTGGCTCGCCGCGCTTATCTCAATCATCAACGACGTTGAATGCTTTCGCCAGACGTACATATAAGCCTTGTGGTATTATCAATAACCTACATGTTGAACTAGGGGGAAAAACAATGAATGTCGACGTTGCGATCATTGATGGACCCATTGAATACAATATTCTACTTGGAAGAACATGGGTATATGCTATGACTGCAATTGTTTCTACATATTTTAGAAGGATCGCCTTTCCATATAAAGGTGTTATCACAATCATCAATCAACTATCCTTCTTTACCTCCACTTCACAGGTAACTGGAAGTGTTTCGTTCGTTCATGCACCCCAACTCGCACTTTAGAACATTGGTGTAGAACTCTTAAAGGATTCCACTCTCATGGGAACCTTTGCATTACCACTTCCTACGACGTCGACATAAATTGCAAGTATAGAGACCTGCTACATGATCTCTTCCACTCCATCTAGCTTAAGGAAGAGTACAAGTGATTATGAAATTGTTACGTTGGATGAGTTTCTGTCGCCAAGCCCTATTGAGTTGGCATAGCAATCAATCTATATGGCTTGGGTGGCGAATCCAAAATCATCGTTGCCGTTTGTTTGGGTTGACCATTCCTTAGATTTTGGTACTCCATCTGATCATTTTTCCTCAACTTTCTTGACAGATGAGAATATTTTGGAAACCATGATGTCAGAAGGAGAACCATGGGAAGATTATCATCATCGTTCCCATCTTCTTGATTATGAAGAAAATAATCTTAGTGAACTATATCACCCATCAATCAAAAATTTCTTTTCGAATTAATTTCCTATTAATGCAATCGATTCCAAGCGAAAATTTTCAAATATTGAGGAAACCATTTCTATCGATATTTCGACCAAACTTGGCATTGTAGAAAACATTCATGTCAGCATGTCTTGTTCTCCATCAGAACTCAAAACATATCACTCTCTCTTTCTTGAATTTCGTGATGTATTTGCTTGGTCTTATGAGGAAATGCCAGGCATAGATACTAGTATCGTTGAACACACTATTAATATGTACCTTGATGTCAAGATGGTACGTCAATGCCTTCGTCTTGTTCATCCGAAGAAGGCCGCTGCCATTAAATTAGAAGTTGAAATTTTTTTGCGTGCTGGTTTCATTTACCTTGTTCTGTTAATTGATTGGGTTTCCAACATCGTTCCTGTTATGAAAAACAAGGAACCATCAAAGTGTGCGTCGATTATCAGGATGTCAATCTTGCTTGTCCAAAAGACAAATGATCCTACTCCCTTTATCGAACAGATTATTGACGATTAATCTGGATGCGAAATATTTTCGTTCATGGATGGCTTTTCCGGCTATAATCAAATCAATATCTGCCCAGAGGATCAATATAAGACAACATTCATTTGTTCCTGGGGCACATTCGCTTATTGAAAACTACCGTTTGGTTTAAATAACACAGGAGCCACTTTTCAGAGAGCAATGGATTATGCTTTCAATGACATCAAGCACATTGTTCAACCCTATCTAGAAGATTTAGCCGCGCATTCATGAAATCAGACTGATCACCTGATGCATTTGAGAGCCATATTTTTACGCTGCCGACACTAAAAAATACACCTCAATCCACATAAATGTGTGTTTTGTGTTGGTTCTGGTCGTTTTCTTGGATTTTTCGTCTCAAAAGAAGGAATTTGAATCGAACCTTTGAAGGTCTAGGCCATTCTTGATTTTTTTGCGCCATCAAATTTAATTCAGATACAAAAAATTTAAGGAAAGGCTAACTTCCTAAGGAGGTTCATACCCAACTACGCCAAAATGGCTAAAGGATTTACTCGGCTCTTGAAAAATGGGATTCCCTTCCATTGGGATCAAGTTGCGCAAGCTTCTTTTGATGTTGTCAAGGATACTCTTGTTCGGGCATCATTAATGTATCCCCAAAATTATCAGAGTGATTATTTCTTATATATCGTCGTGGCTGATACGACCATCGCTATGGTATTGGTCCAAGTAGAAAATGGGATTGAACATCCGATCTATTATTTGAGTCGTAATATCAATGATACGGAAGTGAAGTATTTGTACATAAAAAAACTTGCCTTGGCAGTTGTCCAAGTTGTCCAAAGATTTCACCACTATATCCTGTTTTGGAAGACCATTATCATTTCGGATTGAAACCCCATGACTTATATATTATCACGTCAATTGCTAGGGGGAAAGTATTCAAAATGGATTGTCATTTTGCAGGAATTTGATTTGGAATTCATCAAATCCAAGTCAAAGAATTCTTTAGTTTTGGCTGAGCTTCTCTGTGACCTTCCCTTTGATAGTACTGCTACTACATCGGAACCATCTATTCCTGACGAGTCTCTATTTCTAATTGGATCATTTGATCCTTGGTATGGGGATTTTATCATTTATCTCCAGACCTATACTTTTCGGCCTGATGCCTCTCGCTCTGACCAACAACGTATTCTATACCAAGCCAAAGATTATCTGATCATCGGTGATACACTTTAGCGTCGTGGTGTCGATACAATTTTAAGAAGGTGCCTCACTCACGAAGAGGCCAAAAAGGTTTTAAATGATTCTCATGCTGGGGCTTGTGGTGGAAACTTGTCTGGATACGCTACCGCACAAAAGATACTCCGCACCAGTTACTTTTGGCCTAACATATTTCGCGACTGCATCCTTGTGGTTAGAAGTTGTCATGCATGTCATATATTTGATCGTAAAATCTGTAAACCGTCAGCACCAATGCATCCTATTGTCTCTGTGGGACCGTTTTTGAAATGGGGTATTGGCTTCATGACCTGTAACCCTCGTTCTTCCAGGGGGCATGGTTATATTATTGTTGCAGTAGACTACTTTACCAAGTGGGTTGAAGCGATTCTTACATTCAACAACACAGGACAAACAACTGCATTGTTTTTCTTTAATCATGTCATTGCATGGTTTTGGGTCCCACAAGCTATAGTCACATATCATGGGAAGCATTTTTGCAACCATATGATGACTGAATTGACTGCCAAGTTAGGATTGTCACATGATAATTCTACTCCTTATTATCCACAATCAAATGGACAAGTTGAAGCTATCAAGAAGATTCTTAAATGCATGATTCAATGAATGATAGGAGTTCGTAAACAAAACTGGCATTTGATACTGTACTCAGCTTTGTGGGCATACCGAACCTCGGTGAGAAGCACAACTGGATTTACTCCCTTTCAATTGGTGTATGGTCTAGAAGCTAACTTTCTAATGCAATGTGAAATACCGTCATTGAAACTTGCAATCAACTTGTTACCTGACACCTCAGATGAAGAAGTGTGTCTTTTTAACCTCATCCATCTTGCTGAAACACATTGTGAAGCCCAATTGGCCAATGAAGTGCATAAGAGACGTATAAAGGCGCAATACGACAAAAATTTCCAGCCTCGCATTTTCTCAGAGGGCGACTTGGTCCTTCTTTATGATCAAGAAGCTGATGTAATAGGTATAGGGAAATTTGAGCCATTATGGCACGACCCCTATATTGTCAAAAGAGTTCTTGCTAAGGGTGCCTACGAGTTGGTGGATTACGATGGAATTCTGTTGGCACAACCCCAAAATGGGTTGTATCTTGAACGTTACTATGCTTAATCATGAGCATAGTAATTTTTTGTATTATATTGTATATATATGATGTTGATTTGCATTCACTATCTTAGTTTGTTTTTGAGAGTTTTCTTGACATTAGTAATCCGCTTTACATTTCATTGTAGATGTCTGAATCTTTGGAACCATTTTTTGGATATGCTGATGGTGCTAGTCATAGTATGCATAATCTATCTTCTGCAGCGTGGGCCATTTTCACTCTGAACGACAACTTAGTGAGTTTTTAAGGGATTGGTATCTGTAGATCAACAAACAATATCGCTGAATATAGCGCATTGATAGAACTCCTCTCTGATGCCATTTCATTTGGAATTAAGCGCATCATCATAAGGTTAGACTCACAACTTTTGGTATTACAACTTACTAGTGTTTATACTATTAGAAATCCAACACTACATCATTTGTTCCTAAGAGTTCGACCTTTGGAAAGACACTTTGATTTTATTCAATATCAACACATTTCCAAAAACTTGAACACATTAACTGATTCTTTAGCTAATCATGTTTTAGACAGACATTTGCAACACATGTAAAGATACATTCACATAATTGAATAGGATTATGTAATAAACATAAGAAACATTGAAATCAAATAGATAGAGAGTTATAGGTTTTTACAAAAATTTGTGCCCAAGACACATTGGTCAACTGACCTCAAAATGTATGCAACATGTCAAAAGTAAACTAGTGATGCTCATGGTAACATGCTATCGATCTAGCTATCCTCCACAGTAACCACATCCAGCGGTTAGGAACGCCTATAGTGTGGTGTTGCAGTTGCATGGGTAACTCTTCAATCTGACAATCTGGAATCTCAAAGGTCAACTCCTCTACGTGCTGCCGAAGCTCAGACAGAGTCTTAGCCATGTTTAAATCCTGAAGGACTACTCTCCCGACAACCCTCTCTGTTGGCTCAACCGCTCCATGCTCTGGTTCCTCCACTGGTTGAACTCGATCAACATCTGCATTACATTAAATCTTTAGTTTAATCTTGGGAAAACATCAAAATACAAAAAAATTGTATAAATCTTAGAAAAAAAAAAAAATTCATCCGGATTTATGCAGGAACGCAATAAAATACAGAAACATACATAAACATAGAGATGCAGCAGAAAAAATACTTCATTTTATTAATAAAATAATGACTGAAATATGCTTACAAACATAATGGAAATAAAAATAGCTAGGGTGCTGGTAGCGTATCTCTGAGAAGAGATGTGGCGGCTACATACCTTTGAACTATGTTACAATGAGGCTCGAGGGCCTATTTATTATTGAGAAACAATGGAAAAACTGAAACGTCCAAAAACCTAACCCTAGCAGATGAAGCGCCAAAACTGTGGGTCCCGTTTGGGTAAATTGGTGTTTCAACTTCCCAGGGACGTAACTTTGGCATCCGATACCCGTTTGACGCACTCAATAGCTCGTTAGAAAGATCTATCCGAGGAGTACAACTTTTGATGTGAGCAACATGGGTCTGGTTTTCCCAAAAAATGTTGTTTAGGGCCTCAAAACGGCTCCAGAAGTTCAGGACCTGAAAAACTGCTAAAAATAGTAAGTTGTGCTGCAACTTAAAAACTGAACAAAATTATGGTGGGGGTTCAAATGGAATAGGTGGGTGGCCATAAATATCCACTTGGATCATTAAGGCCCCAAAACAACTCCGGGAGTGCAGGACCCGAAAACCTGCTAAAAATAGTAATTGGTGCTAAATGTGAAAAGTTGCAAGAATTGATGGTGCGGGTCCAAATGGAATAGGTGGGTGGCCATCGATATCCACCTGGATCAAACATGGTTAAAACATTCTTACCTATTTCACCCCACTGAGAACCTTCTAGTAAAGCTAAGTCTAGATCTCCTCGGAAATCGACACCTGCGTATGCATACTCATCGATGGCGATAACATGTCTCCTGAACCAGGCGAAGAATGCATTCAAGAACAAAATGGACGATTGGCCTGCATGCCTAGCCATTAGTTCTACCCATATCTACATCGTCAGATGTATAGGTTTAGACACACCCAGTGTCACATGCTGAGGCTACATCGGTGGAATCCACTCTAAGGCAAATGAAATGAGGATTGAACCATAACTGAAGTTTTTCTTCCTTCCTCCCTTTTCCTTGTTCATTTGTTCTTTTATTTAAGAAAGTATAGCTTCAGACCAGTTGAATAATGTTGGCTCCATTCACTCTAGCGCATATTGCATATATGATCTATTCACTACATGTAATGTAATGGTGCAAGAAAGCTTTGCAATCATGAAAAGAAGGGTTCTCAAAGGCAAATTACGAACGTCACGGATGTTTATTTTCCCATTCTTGCTTGGCTCTACCCCTAGATAGCAATATTACAAAACATAGTCTCTCACTGTCTTTCCTCCGAGAGCAGATCCTGAGAGGGAAATAGGCAAGCCTCTCCGCGAGAAGCCTGTCAGAAAATATACATCCTCCACTATAATAGGAACCACTTTGTTCCTAATGTGAAATGCCTTAATAGCTGGATCCCATGCTCGAACTAGGAACTCAAAGAATTCTATTTGTTGCCTCATCCTTGACAAGCGGAAGTACTTTAATAACCCACAATCTCTTAGGGCTCTTACTGTACTCGACTAATTTAGGGAAATCATATTTTGTTCTTCATGATCTATTTATCTCCAAGTAATCGTCATTATAGTCCGATGAAACCCTGAAACACAACCATAAGACTCATTAGACTCTTTTCATGCAAAAAATTAGACAAATTTTGGGTATAAAGCAAGAATCAAGACTATGAATTGCACCCAACGCAGTCTTGAACAAAGGACAGTGTGTTGCATATGCACCTAGGCTTCAATTTAGGTGCTCCACAACGCAGTTTTCGATGCTCAAGGGTGCGTTGCCCTATTTGGAAAAATAATTTACCCTAAAGGGCCCAAATCCCTAAAAATTTTCAATGAAAGGAAATGAATTGAATACTGAAAGAAAGAGAGGGTTTATGGCACCAACCTAGATCCAACGATGATGAAAACAGTCCACAGAATCGATAGCAATCAACAGCTAAACTTCGAGGGCAAAAATAGGTTTAGAGCTCCAAAATGAAAATGGTAACTTTCAAATGGTAAAAATGAATAGTAAAACTCATTTAATTAGTCATTTGATTATTTGAAAATCATATTTATTGTTGTGACTATAGTTTTATTCTATTTTTATCACGAAAAAGGTATTTTTAATCCATTTGATGTTGTTCTGAACAGGTTTTACAACTCATAAACAGATTAGTTGTGTAGATTTATTTCAAGAATGATTTGACCACAAAGCATACTTTATCCTTATTTTTCGAGCTTTGTTAAAAATGAAAAAGGACTTGAAGCACACTTTTGTCTCTTTTTCTAGCTTCGATAACAACAAAAAAGGAACCCTTGGAGTCTTCTTTTAGCTCTTTTAAGAATCCGATAATGTGAAAAGATTGCAGAGCACTTGTCTTTTCGAGCTCATAAAAGTAAATGAATTGATATCTACTCAGTATAAGTTTAACCATTTTCCGGACTGTGATAGATTATTTATGAAAATGAATGCCTTAGTCTAACATGGCTAGGAGGTTCTCTCAAATATTATTTTACACCTTTTCGGATCTGAGTGACAACTTTATGAAAAAGTACTTATGGAGTTTTTCTTTCGTCCTCTTTTTCAAATGCTCTAAATATGAAAAAGGATCGAGCTATCACTATCGTTAGGCTCGTCAAAACATAAAATAGCGATGGGCTTGTCGATCATGGAAAAAATCGAGTTTCATTCATCACTAGACTCATTATATTATTAAATAGCGGTACATTATTCGCTCAAAGGGTTGAATTATAGCTCAAGCATATGTTAACCTCCTCAAGCTTGTTAAAAATTAAAGAGGTACTCGTCGACAAATGACTGGGGAAAATTTGGGAAAATGAACAAACCTTTTTACGGTAGCAGGTCACTCTTGAACATGACACTTCACTCCATCACTATGATTGTTTGGGTTGGGTAATATTCTTGATGGTTCATTCATACCTATGGTTCATCATACCTTCACTTCGGTTTTGGGTCAATACTGCAAACTCATCTCAGTTTCGCCGATATGTTCAAGAGAATTCATCCAGTGAATACTCATCTTTCTGCAATACTCATAAACCTTCATTCTCATGACAGTCATCCATGAATATTTCTATATCAAGTCACATTTTGTCTCCGAAATCAGTAACTCTTGTTTTGCAATAAAGTGGCTTCCTGTCGACACCAAATCATCATCCAAGAAGTTTACTTAGAAACATCATCTTCCAGTACCATGAGGTTTGTTACAACATTGACAAGATCCTCACTTCCAGAATTTTGACTGAAAGATTTTGTTTGGCATTCAACACCAAATCATCTATTCACGCCTTACAAAATGTACTACAGTACCTTGAGGGCCATTGACATTAATGGTGGTTCTCTCGCGTTTGTTAATAGCTTACATCATTGGCTAGTAATCAAACGATGTCTTACCATGTTCGACTACAAATCATATATTCGCATGGCTATACTTATACCCGAATGATCGAATGAACGAGATAAGAAGACCCCGGATCTAGTTTCAGCCATCCAGGCTGCGATTTCAGGATTGTTGTATACATCATTTGTACGGTGACCTTACATACAGATCGTCATCCGAACATGGGCCTATATCTATAGGCATGTCTATATTGGGAAACATTCCAATGTAGATGACTTTCTACACTATGTACATGTTATTAGATAGTTTATGTGCTGAGAAAGGGAATGCCTTCCCTCAAAAATTCATGATCAAGGGGATATATCATGATGTAATGTATTGTAAGATTGATGCAGGTCGCCACTCCGCTTCAGCTCCAGCCCATCACAGTGTAAATCATCTCATTCAAAAAATATTTTTATTATTATTATGACTTCATGCTTTAGGGGGAAATCTGTTATAGGTCAATTTGGGCACCATTGCCAATGACCTGGTTAAACTGGACATCATCCCCAAAACCAATGAAATAGGTTCTATCATCCCCTATCATTTCAATTGCTACATGCCCTAAGACAAAGAACAAGAACAAATCATCCATGACTTCCATTGCAAGGTTTCCAAGATTTGAAGTACATGTTATATCACCTATGAGCTCACCAAAATAGCCTCTCAAGGGACTAGCTACTTTTCATATGCAGTTACCTCCATTCAAAGGTGCTCTGCAAAGCATTTCCTGACATTCAAGAGTGCGTTGGTCAATTGGGAGCGAAATTATCATTGTTCCAGAATCTTCACATGGCCAGTGCCTTCTAGAAGAGTCCATATGTGTCAAAATTCGAATCCATGTGTCCATTCAACACCTCTGAGCTTGGGAACATGTCTTGCCTATTATTAGAAAGTCATTGATTGTGAAACTACCTTCAACTGTTTTGTAAATTGAGCACAGATCCTAGTGCTTGAGAAGGAAGAAATTTGGTAGAGAAATGTTGTTGAATTCTCAATTGAGTGTTTGATTTGAGTGATATGTTGTTAGAGGGATGTTCATTGTGATGAGGCTGGGATGATGCTGGAGTTGGTGACATCAAATAAATCGTTGGTTGTAACCTCCCCCTTCTATCCATTAATAAATATTGCTGCTCATTTTCCCACATATGTATCTCTATAAGCTTCTATCTTTCATATTATGGATTCTTAGCTAATGTATATGTTTCATGCTTCATTGATTTAACTGATTAAGGTAAATAATCATCTGTATATTGCAATCTCTTTGTTGTTTAGTGTTTATACTTGAAGGAACTAGTCTGGCAATTAAAGTTGGATTGGAAGCTACAATAAGAGCGACAAAAGGAGAATAGGAAGCGCTTGTACTCCAAGTAAGTTCCTCCATCTTTTTGTGTGTCTATTTACTCTTAGGAAAAGTGTCTGCAAATTCTTTGATCTGTTGTTCTAAATGAATAACACCACATTTAGGGAATGTGTTTTATCTATAATTCATAATTCCGCATAACAATGAGAAAATGGGTTTTGAGAGGAGGCCATTATATTTCTATAAATATAAATTTTGTTCCATGTGGAAGCCTGAGGAAAAAGCACAGCATGAGCTCGTTGTGCTTCTGGACCTAGTGAAAATTTCAGAGTTTTTCAAAATTACACCAAAATGCACCAAAATACAAAAAAATGCTCCAAAACTTCTCAAAATTGGTCCAGAAGTGCCAAATTAATTGTGTTATGCTATCATGGAGGCATCAACAAGTAAATCCAACTCACCCTTCTCCTCATGGATGGTTAGGGTTTCCTTTAGTTTGGCTTGTATTTGTTTGACCTTGACATTACAAATCTGATTTAGGGCATAATAGTGGTCAGCCACGTGCTTATGAATCTTGTTATCCCTCTTTGCCTTGTCAAGGAGCTTCTCCAAGTGTATTTTGAACTTTTAAAGCCAAAAATCCATGTTCTCATTGATTTCATTTGCAATTTTGTCTTCAAAAATGAGTTCTCCATATGTAGGGTTTTGCTCTTTTTCCTTTTGCAATGCTTTTTTGAGACCCATGGTCCTTGGCCTCTTCCTTATTACCTACTGTTCATGCTCATCATGATCATAATTTTCTTCTATGTCAGCCACTGCTTTGCCTTTCACATCATGTTTTCTTGCCTCAAACTGAATTTTCTCCAAGGATAATTGTTTTGCCTTCAGTTGCTAGTTTTCTTGCTCTAGAAATGAAATGATGAATTTTTCCCTTGCCAAGTTGTCTTGGAGCTCTTTGATTTATGCATCCTTGTATTTGATGATCCTCTATAGGTTATTAGGCTCATCACTATCCTCCAAGTCTACTAGGTCAAAATCATGCTCCTCCTCATAATGCATGGATGCTTCATGTTGTACTGATGTTCCCTACTCTATTGGTGTAGGCTTTTCCCCTTCCTCAATTTGAGGAGAAAAAACAAGCCTTCTACCTCTTTGATATGTATTAGTGACCTCAGGCCTAGGTCTCTTTGTCATTGCTTCTTCTTTTCTTGATTATCCAATCTCCTCCATGGTTGGTGGCATGTTTTGCTGCTATTATGGTGTAGTAGTTTGTAGGGCTGCCTCAATGAAGGAATCCCATGTCATGTTCTTTTCTTCTAACTGATGAAGAAATATGACCTTCACCAAAATATGATGGAAGAGAATAGAATAATTCTCTTTGTTTTTCACATGCACCTTTTCAGACATCTGGATCACACTCCTACACAAGAAATTGCCTAAATTGAGGGAATTCACAGTTGTGAGATGCATGAGAAGTCTTATGTGGTATTGATACAATATTGAAAACCTGCCCTCACATGTGAAAATTTTCATGACAACCTTCATCAATGGTGCATATCTCTCCAACAAATATCTGAATGGGAAAATGTGTGAATGAGCTCCTTTATACCGTGATTTCAAGTAGGGTTTGTACTACTCTAGGTCTAGGTTCATCCCTTTGAACCAATACTCACCATGATTTGGTATCCTTGTAGCATGAGATATGGCATCTACTGAGAATATGAAATAAGCCCCTGCTATGGTGACCTTTTCTCCTTTCAAATTGTGGCAAACATATTTGTGAGTTTCTCATGAAAACCTACCTCCTCCACTCTCTGCCAAAACCCTAAACAATTGACATCTTCAAAGAATTTTCTAATGAATGGTGAGGAAGTAATTTCATTGTAGTTGGAGGGCTCAAACCTCAGTATATTTCCCCCTTTGTTTCATTTTCTCTTCTCTGATGGTGATGAATCAGCTGATGAAACCCTAGATGATAGGAGGGAAAAACAAGGAAGGGAGTAAAGGAATAAAATGAGAGAGTTACGGAAGGGAGATGGGAGTAGGAAAATTTAGGGAGATGGGCAGGTGTCTTAGGAATATTTAGGGAGTGATATGGAGAGAAATGAGTGAGGGAAACATGCTAGGAAATTCAAACATAATCCTAGATAGGAAAACTACCCAAATTGGAAAAATAGGGCTAGGGTTTATAGGGAAAATAAGAAAAATGATGTGAAATGTCTGAGTAGCATATGGAAGTGATATGTCAAATACAAACATAGGTGTAAGAGAAAGAAAGATAGGGTTTGGTTAAGCAGTTTAACATTTGTGAAGAAAAACCACAAACTTCAAGCAAACCCTGGGAGGAAATTTGTTTGATTAAATCCTCTTGAGAAACAATGCTAGGGGGGTATGAAAGGCTTCAATTACCTTTGGAAGAAGCTTGGAGACTGAAATGGATGAAGACGAACCTTCAAAAACTGAGTTTGATGATATAAAGATGAATTTTGCACCACTCTGCCTCGTGCGCAACGTGGGATTTCTATGCGCATCTTACTCCTCCAAAAGCACAACACAGTCTCTCTATACAAAACAAGAGCCAATTTCTCTAGTGTTAGGTAAAAAATTGAGTTTTCTTGACAAAATGATGGATGAGCTCGATGGTAGGATAAAATAAGAGTGCAAATGAATATTTCTTATGTCTTTTTGGCTCTTTTATAAACTTGGAATGACTCCCTTTTGATGGATGATGGGCCCCACATGTATTTTTCAAGCATGACTTCATTTTTTAAACTTTGCAACCTTAGAATTTTGTAACCTTGGACTGTTGTGGCTTCATTGGAACATTGAATCTTTTGGAACCTTGAATATTTTGGAACCTTGAATCTTTTTCAAAACTTGAACTGCAGCTTTAGGAACATTAATTAATTATTACAGATAGAAACATAAAATTACATTTTGATATCAAAAGTTATTGAAGAAGCTTGCTGATCACCACTCCTCCAATTGCTAGATTTTATGCATGAAATGGCAGATTTGGTGACCTTGAAACCCTAATGACCTAAAGGAGACACTGAATTGAATGCAATCATAATGGTGATGACTAAAATGATGATGATAATCTCTGAATGATGATGCACTCAACTGAGTGATGACATGGACCAACAATTTGAAAATTTTGGGAGGAGTGAAAATAGTCTTAGACCTAATACCAAGTGACCAATTTTTTGCTCGAAGACCTAATGAAATGACAAAAAATTGACTATGGGAACCTAACAAGACATGATAAGAGCCCATTTGATCACTAGTGACATGATGTAAAGACTGAAACTAACAGGTGCCAAGATAGATATATCAAGGTAGCCCAAGAGAATGGAGGTGGTTGTAAGCTTAATTTTTTTCTTGATAATGGATTACCTTACCTTTCTCGGTGGTTGTAAACTAAATGTTGCTTTAGTAATCTTTGTTATCTGTGCACACATATTTTCTTGTATTTTATATTAATTCAAATCTCAAAAACCATCAAGTAGACTTAGAGAACCAGTATGAGAAATTGTTGAGTTTGTTTTTATAAAGGAGGAGCAACTAAAACCCTAGCTATCATCACATGAAGGAAGTCATCAACATGAAGGAATTCATTAAGTAAATATTGAATGCACAAGAAGTAATTACGCTAAGGTGAAGAACTGAAGTTTGAATAGATATCTCAGTTGAAACTATTTTGCATGGAGTATATAGCTGAGTCCACGGGGAGTTGTTTGGGTTAAGGTTGAACCAAGTTGTATAGAGTTGTAATAATGCCGTAGATAAGATAAACAAAGGAGTTGTAATCAACCTGAATTTGTCTGCAATTAGTCACAACAACAATGGGTAATTTGGTACATAAAAATATTTTTGTAACCCTAGCCACCAACCTTATTCTATATCATATATTACTAGTCATGTAGATGAGTAATTCCATCAATTCTACATGAGGAGGGTCGGGGCCACCGTGTAGAATTGATTTGGGCTCATATTTAATTGTGTGCAAATAATCAAGCTAAGAAGGTCGAAGTCGGAGCCAATGTGGCAAAATAAAAGGATAAACTATGGAAGTGGTAAAGTGCACACACACACACACACAATGTAAAATATTTTTCTTGCAATTCATTATATAGAGACTCATAAAATACCATATTTCCACTTATACAAAATGGCTTTTTCCTTCAACCAAAGATAATCTTCTTGCTCCCACCTCCCCTTCTTCTTAATCAAAATAAAATTTATTCAGGATGGTCAATTTTTTCCATAATCTCTTCAATATTTAAACCTATATTTGATAATAGAACTGGAATATATATTTTCCATTTTCCTACTTACAAGAGAAGAAAAGATAAAAGATAGAACTATTGTGGATAAATAAAAACATCGTTGTGGAAGCGGTGAAGAACACACACACACACACACCCCATTTTCAATCTGTGGAAGCATATACAATATTCCATTTTCAATCTGTGGAAGCATATACAATATTTTTTTTGTTGGAGGCATAAAGTTTTATACTTCAAAGTAAATTTGGTGGACACCATAGTTTTCAATTTTTTATGAATGTGTATCTATTTTTTTAAATTATAGAATTCTAAATTGACATATTAAAAAAAATTGATTTGGAGGGTGAGTTTGTGTGTAGAGAATAATGGCGAAGAGGATGAATGCTAAATTTGAGGTAGATAAATTTAAGAGTTAAAATAAATTTGAATTACGAAACTTAATGTGATATTTGTTAATATATATGAGGTTGCATAAGGTGTTAAATGGAAAGAAGAAGAAACTTGCAAACATGACCGATGACGAGTGGGAAAACTTGGTTGTTAGAGTCCTCACAACAATTCAATTTTCTCTTAGAGATGATGTTATGTTTAACATTAATATATATGTAACAAAAACATGCTTATGGAGTTGGATGGATGGCCTTTATATGACGAAATCCTTGACAAAAGAGGCAATTTTACAGTCTAAAAATTAAATAAGATGCACAAATTGAAGATAATTTTAATGTTAAATTGATGGAGAACATAAGTTAGCTATGTTGTTGTGTTAATTTCCTACATTTTGGGATCATTTAGTAACTTTCATTAGCTTTAGTACAACTGATAGTGTAAAAAGTTAGGGCACATCAAGAAGGATTGTTGAAAGAGGAAATAATCTAGGGAGGACTCCAAAAAGGAGGCAAATTAGGCTGAATTAGGTTGAAGTATGATTGATGAAGATTTTTATATTTGTAATGTCTCTAAATACTATGAAGAATTATTTTTGTCTAGTTCTTCTCATCACATGTGTTCACATAGAAGTTAATTTTCTTCATATCAAGCTGTTGATGATGGAATTGTTTTTATGGGGAATAATGTTTCTTCTAAGATTTTTGGAGTTAGAAATATAAAAATTAAAATGTTTGATGGTATTATAAAGACATTAACACATATTAGACATGTGCTTGAACTAAAGAACAATTTGGTTTCTTTGGGAGCTTTGGATTTCAGAGGTTACAAGTTTACAAGTCAAGGTGGAGCAGTAAAGGTGTCTAAGGGAGCTTTGGTGGTTATCAAGGATGAAAATACTAGAAACCTTTACAAGCTAGATGGAAATACTCATATTAATGAAGAAAAAATGGTATTTGAGGAGGCAATTGAATCCACTCATTTATGGCATAAAAAATCGAATTATATGAGAGAGAAAGGGCTACAAGTACTTTAAATTGAAAATTCCTTCCAAATTTAAAATATCTGAATTTTAATTTATGTAAAGATTGTATATTTGGAAAGTAGTGTAAACAAAATTTTAAAGCACACCATCATATTAATAAAATGAATTCTTGATTATATCAATTCAAATGTTTGGGGGCCATTCCCTATAGTTACTTTTAGTGGATCATCATATTTTTTAATATTTATATATGGTTTATCTGGAAAAGTATGGACCTATTTCTTGAAAAGAAAACATAATATATTTAGTACATTTAAATAATTTAGAGATATGGTAAAAAAGAAAATTGATAGAACAATCAAAAGTTTAACAACAGATGATGGAGGTGATTTCACGTCTTTAGATTTCAAAAAATATTGCAACTAATCTAGGATCACAATACACAAAACCAATATATATTCCCTAGAAAAATGACGTAGTAGAACACATGAACAAGATTTTTCTAGAAAAAAGCAAGGAGCATACTCAATATTTCCAATTTTCAACAAGGGTTATGTGTAGAAGCAATCATTACTACTTGTTATCTTGTAAATATATTACCATTGGTTGTAATATATTGTAAATTCCCTAAAGAGGTATGGACAAGTTATCCACAAGATTATTCAAATTTCAAATTTTTTGTTGTGAAGATTATGCTCTTACTCCTAAAAATTAGTGTTTTAATTTACAAACTAGATCAAAGAAATGTGTCTTTGTTGGTTATGATGATGTAGGTAAGGGTTATAGAATGTTGGATCCTACTTCCCACAAGATCATCATCTATAGAGATGTAGTATTTGATGAATCCCATCTAATTAAAACAAATAGTGTAAAAGTTGATTTGAAATAAGAACAAGTACCATTAAATCAACATATTCAGTTGAAGACTCAACCATTTATAGAAAAAGGAAGTGAGAGTAAGATTTCATTGATAAATAAGTCATATATGTTGAAGATATTAAGGAAAATGTGGAAGTTCCACAACCAACACTAAGAAGATCTATATGGAGAGAGATCCTCCTAAAAGGTTTATCGATTTTATTTCATTTATGGATTTAGTTAATGGCAATGGGGAACCTTTTTGTTATCAAGTAGCAATATATGATATGATTAATTCCAAGTGGAAGGTGGAAATGAAATAATACATGGATTCTTTGGATAAAAACAAAACTTGGGACATGGTAAAAAATCCTAAAGATAGAAAGTTGTCGGGTCTATAAATTTAAGAAATATGGTAATGTTGAAAGGTATGAAACCAAAATGGTCACAAAGGGATACTCTTAAATGGAAGGTATAAATTTCCATGACATATTTTCACCAGTTATTAAGCTTGTATATGTTCATATTGTGTGGCACTAGTTGGTTTTCTTAAATTGGAGTTAGAGAAATTAGATGTTAACATAACAATTTTACATGGAGATTTGGATGAGGAAGTATATATGGAAAAACCATAATATTTTTTTCAACATAAGAAAATAAGGTTAGTTTGCAAGATCAATAAATCATTGTACGACATAAAGTAGTTCTTAGAAAATGGTACAAGAAGTTTGATTCCTTCACGATGAACCATAATTATAATAGAAGTGATATGTATTGTATCATTATATCATTTTTAATCCATCTCTATGCTTTCAGAGTGGAAAAGGTGGAGGAATAAACTCTCATGACCATTTTTATTGGCGGGACCCAATTTGAAAAATTGGGGTTTGAAACCTTCTCGGAGAATTTTGAGGAATGAAATGATGTTTTTTTGGGGTAAAACTTTTCCGCTTTAGTATCTCATATTTTTATCATATTATACACACAAATACCTTTCCAACGACGTAATAACTACATCAATCAAGGTCCGTATGCGAAATTGATTCCACTCGGAAGTTGATCTTCTTGTATTCACCACCATAATTCAAGAGGATGCCATGTCAGCCCCCATTATTTATGGGAAAGGGGATAGCCACGTGATTATGATGAAGAATACTCTAGAATATGCTATATCGTAACTCTGGTTTAAATTTGAGGTAGTTAAACTTAACCACTAGTGGGATATCGGGTTGTGTTATAACTGAGCCACTAGGAGGAAAAGGGGGTCCATTCTTTCGAGTGAATTTTTTCCATAATTTAGAAAATATAGCCAAGAGGGATAGGATATAGAGCACACAAAGAGTATTTTTGGAATGTAGTAGCCCACGGGCCATAGGTCATACTTCTTTGTATTTGTAACAATATTTCCATTCAGAGAAAGAGAGCGCAACGATCTCACCTTCCAGCTAGGTTTTTCTCCCGAAAGGGTTTCCCGAATCATATCATGTGTCAAATGTGTTTATGATATTTTATTTGGTTGTTCTTTATTTTTTGCATAATTTTAAATTTGTATGCATGCACTATTAGCAATAATCTACAGATCCAAGAATCTAAAAGAAATAAAAGTGTAATATTATAGAATTTCATATTTTTGAATATAATTTTATTAGATATATTCTAATGAACTATCCAGTAGCATATCGATGAAATTTTATGAATCATATTGGTATAGAGCTCAAGTTTCTTTGGGTATTTTGTTGATATTTACAAGGGATCTAGATCGGTTGGGCCAAAAGATGTAAAACCTTATTAATAGCTGATGAATATGTGAATAATCCTCATGATCATGCAAACAAGAGGTTTTCACGACTGGAACAACAAGTTGCAGATATAAATCTTATTGTAAATATCCTCATGGTGGCCCTGAGTAATAAGCTTGGGATATTCAGAGAAGATGGGGGTTCTAATGCAGAGGAAAAATTAGAAGGGGGATCAAGACATCGGGAAGAAATAGAGAACCAACCAAAGAAGGACCTACAAATGATCAACCCAATCTGAGTGTCATGAATCAATCACATCACCTATTCAAAATGGAAGTGAAGGTTGATATCAAGCCATACCACGGTGAGATCAATTCTGTGAAGCTAAATCATTGGTTGCAGCAATTTGAAGTGTATTTTAGTGTCCATCAAATTGAGGAAGAACAAAATATTTCAGTTGTGTAGCTAAAATTAGAGAGCTATGCCCTAACGTTGTGGGAAAGCCACACCAATACCATAAGGTTGGAGGGAGAGCCTCTAGTGATAAAGTAGAAGGAATTCAAAACCCTCATTAAGTCACAATTTTACCCTATTGGGTATGTAGAGGACTCGTGGATCTGGTGGCTCTACTTTAGGAAAAATTCGGGGCAAAGCATGTAGGAGTACATGAAAGAGTTAAAAAATATGGTCATAATGTTGGGTATCTCCCCAAAGAACCCATATGTACCCCTCAAGTATTTGGGGTGTTTACACCACCATCTGTGGGAGCAAGTGATGTTTTTCAAGGCCAAATCAATGGATGAGGCTTGTGTACAGGAAAAATACCTAGAGAACATATGCATGAAGAAAGTGCGATCAATTGGATCAAAGTAGAAGGAGAAACAAGATGCTTATAAGGAGGGTAAGAAGAAGCATAAAGGGGGGAAATTTAAAAATATGACGTCCATGAAACATTAGTGAAAAGATCCAAGCAACCACTACAACATTGACGATCATATAGAGGAGAAGTGTTGGAAGTTGCATCCAGATCTTAACCTGAACAATAACAAGAAAGAAAATAAGAAGAAGAATCAAATGAACACTAATTATAGAAACCAAGTTGAAAGCAACTCAGAAATGGATGAGAAGATCGTTTTTACATCAGGGAAAAATGAGGTGAATTTGAGTAGCCTTTAGCAATAGGAAGTGAAAGAAATGACCAAACTCTTCCTTATAAAGATATAGGTCAAGAAGAAAGATTGAGCCTATTTGACTCAGGATCGTAGGTGAATCGCATTGCAACAGAGTTTTTCAAGAAGTTGGGGTTGTAATTTTGTGATCATGCAAGCTCACATCCATTGGGATAGGTAAATAAAGATGGAAAGTTGAAGGTAACAAAACAATGCAAAAATATATTTTCCATTAGTGTTGATTTTATTGATGAAGTAGAAATGGATGTGGTTCCTCTTGATGTATGTAAAGTCGTGTTTGGGAGTCCCTGCATGTACATGCGATATGAAATATTCATGCAGAGAGCCAACCGGTATCATATCATCAAGGATGGAAAATTTTTCACCATCAATGCACATAAAGGCAAGTCAAAAATTGTGTTGGTAATTTCCAACCAAGCCAATAAATTGACCAGTTCTAGAAAGAAGTATGTTTTCTTTTTTTTAAGAGAAAATAAATCTATAGAAGAGTGAGTAAATGGAAAGGAATCCACAGAGGGGTGTACTAAGAAAAATAAACAACAATTAAAAGAGTTTCTACATGCATACATGGATTATTTCTAAGATTTTAAAGGGATACCACCTAAGAGGGAAGTGGGGCATGAGATCTAGCTATTTCCGGACTCCCCATTACCAAACATTGGGTTGTACAAACAATCTGTTATAGAATCAAGTGAGGTGAAGAAACAATTATAGAAACTATTGGAACTGGATGTCATTCGACTGAGTAAATCACCATGTGGGTCAGCCATCATCATTGTGCCAAAGAAGGATGGCACTTGGTGGATGTGTATATATTACAAGGCCTTGAACAATATTGTGCTCAAGAATAGGTACCCCCTGCCCCAGATAGATGTTCTAATCGATCGGTTACAACAAGAAAAATGATTCACCAAGTTGGAGTTAAAGTTTGGATATCACCAGGTTTGCGCTAAAGAACAAGATACATTGGAGACTGGCTTCAAAACCAGGCAAGATTTGTATTAGTGGTGAGTCATACCATTTTTCCTATATAATGCACCAACTACATTTATGAGATTAATGAATGATGTATTTTTCCCTTTTTATAGATTCATTTGTTATTTTCTATTTGGATGATATATTGGTATACAATTTTACCTCGGAGGAGTAGATCTCACATTTGACGCAGGTGCTGGAGACATTAAAAATCACTAGCTACAAGCATACCTCAAAGAAGTGTGAGTTTGCACAATAGTATTTGGTGTATTTGGGGTATGTGATAGGTGAAGGAGGGTTGAAGATAGATATTGCTAAGACGAGGCTATCATGAAATGGAAAATTCCTACTAATGTTTTTAGGTTGTGAGTTTTGTTGGGGAAACACAGTACCTGAGGAAATTCATAGCCTCATTTTTAGCTGTAGCAGTGCCACTCTATACCATAACAACAAGTGGCAAGAGTTTCCAGTGGTGAAAGGGTTAAAAAGGGGCCTTTAAGGAGATAAAGAAGATCAATCAAGTACCAGTTCTTCTATTACCAAACTTGTAGTATCCATTTGAAGTGGAGATAAATGTGAGTGGGTATGTTATAGGAGTGGTATTGATGTAGGGAGGAAGGTGTGTATGCTACCATTATGAAGTATTTCATGGGGAATTTATTAACTACCCTACCTAAAACAAGGAACTTTATGTCCTGGTGAAAGTTGTGAAGAAGTGGAAGCACTATTTGATGGGAAAGGAGATAATAATCCACATAGATCACTAGCCACTACAGTACTTGTAGGCCCATAGTAAGCTACAACAAACTAGGCATTACAAGTGGATGGGGTTTCTACAACAGTTTCATTTAGTGATTAAGTACAAGAATGGAAGCATAAACAAGTTTTTTGTCATTCTCTCAAGGCCACCCACATCAAAGATCACAACTTCGGGGACTCTTATACACATGGATCCATTCACCCATGATGCATATAGAGAGACATATTTAGAGGATGAGGAATTCAGGGAGGT
Organism: Pinus albicaulis; assembly: GCA_034641835.2. Taxonomy (NCBI): domain Eukaryota; kingdom Viridiplantae; phylum Streptophyta; class Pinopsida; order Pinales; family Pinaceae; genus Pinus; species Pinus albicaulis. The sequence goes on along the minus strand of CM076575.1, from coordinate 269,404,541 downwards.
GTTTCGATAGTAGTAGAGACAAAGTCGTGTGCACAAAGGCAACAAAACTGTTGAATACCATATCCAATATGGGTTTCTCTACAGGCTGGATAAGCTGAGTGTTCCAAAAGGTGAATGATTGCAGCTGTTTAGAGAGGCTCACACATCCAATGTTGCAGGGCACTTTGGTGTAGGGAAAATTGTGGCCAACTTACAAATGTATGTGTATTTCCCCAAGATGCAAGAGCAGGTAGCTAGGTTCATGAGAGGATGCATGCTTTTTTGTACCAACAAGCCAAGCAACATAAATAATGTCTATATCATCCCTTACCTATACCCACTCGTCCTTGGGAAATCATTTACATGGACTTTGTGGGAGGTTTACCAACAACAAGGAAGGGACATGACTACATTTTCATGGTTGTTGAAAATTTCATCAAAATTTTTGTTCTGATGCCCTTTAAAAAGACCACCAGTGGGCAAGAAACAACAAAATTGTACTCTAGATAAGTTTGGGTGCACTTTGGGATACCAAGGAGCATCATTTTAGACAGGGACACAAGATTTCTTAGTGAATTTTGGACTAAATTGTGGGAGAATATGGACACAAATTTGAAGAGATCTACAACAATCCATCGACATACAGTTGGGTAGACATAATTAGTCAATTGGACTTTGGTGCAAATTTTGAAGGGATACAACCAGAAGCATCCAAAGACCTGGGATGAAAAAATGGTGTATATACAAGATTCTTACAATAGAGTAGTCTACACTTCTACAGGGAAGTCCCCATTTGAAACTTGTTTTGGATCTTTTCTACCTTCACCTTTGGATGTTGCATATGGGAAGCAAGGATAGATTAGGGAAGATCTTATAGGAGATGCCTTGAGGGTTGAAAAAATTATAGAGAAGATTAAGAAGATCCATATACAAGTATAAGAGACATTGCAGAAGTCACAAGAGAAATATAAGGCCAGGCATAATCAACATAGAACAAATAAATCATTCAAGGTGGGAGACATAGTATGGCTACAGTTGAATAAGGAGAGGCTATAGTGGTATGGCAATAAAATCAAGGATTTGAGTTATAGTCCCTTCAAGATACTGGAAAATGTGGTTGATAATGCATATCGACTCAGTTTAACACCGTATATGCTCATTACCGAGTTTTCAATGTAGAGAATCTAAAACTCTATGAGCCTTCCATGCTAGATTAGGAAGAGGAACATACCCCACCTTCCGTGGAGGATTTGGCACCAAATCCTAAGGTACAGTTGACAAAAGATACAATTTTGTAGAAGAGGTCAAGGACTACAAGATAAGGGCAACATGACCTTTGGTAGATAGGGTTGAAATGACAACTTAATGGCAAATCTAAATGGAACACTGAAGATAAGGTGGAGGAAAAATTTCCTCACCTCATTCAGTAAAATATTTTGGGGGCCAATATCTTCCCAAAATGGGGAGGTGTAATTTGTATTGGATCATTGTATTGTTTATCATCCATATTGGTGCTTTCAAAGTGGAAAAAGTGGAGGAATAAACTCTCAAGACCATTTTTACCAGTGAGATATAGTGTTGAAAATTGGGGTGTTAAACCTTCCAGAAGAGTTTTGAGGCATCAAACGATTTTTTTGGGGGGTAAAACTTTTCCTCTTTAGTGTAAAACCTTTTTTACCTATTCTACACATAGAGACCTTTCCAATGATGCAAGAATCATGTCAACCAGAGTCTATATGCGAAAATTATGCCACTCATAAGTTGACTTTTATTTTTCACCACCATAATTCAATAGGATGCCACACCATCGCCCATTATTTATGGATAATGGGCTAGCCACATGATTATGATGAAGACTCTAGAAGAGTCTATATTGTAACTTTGGTTAAGTGTTGAGGTAGTCAAACCTAACCACTAGTAGGCTATTGGGTTGTGTTATAACTGAGACATTAGGAGGAAAAGAGGTTACATTCTTTCGAGTGCATTTTTTCCATAGCTGAGAAAATATAGCCAAGAGGGATAGGAGATAAAGCACACGGAGAGGATTTGTGCATTGTAGTAGCTCATGGGCCACATGCCATACTTCTTTATACTCGCAACCATATTTCCATTCAGAGAAAGAGAGTGGAGTAGGCTCACCTTCCAGTTGTTTTTTCTCCCAAATGGGTTTCCCAAATCATACGTAGAGAAAATTTTAGGGGAAAAATTTCCCTAATTGGCTATTTTTGGACATTTTTTGAAAAACATATTCACCCATTTGGTTAAAAATTTACTTATTTTTTTACATATATATGATTAAATGGATGATATTTGCCAAAAATTTACCAATTTTAATAGTGAATTACATGTTTTTTAATTGAATATTCGCGTACATTCTATATGTATGACTTTCAAACCAAAATAATCGCCTCTTACTACTATAAATAGGAATAATATTTGAATCCTAATACCCTGATCATATTGTGCGTGAAATGTGTTTGTGAAATTTTGTTTCGTCATTCTCTACTTTCTGCATGGTTTTTAATTTGCATGCATGCACTATTACCAGTAATCTATAGATCTAGAATTCTAAAAGAAATAAAACCGTAATAGTGTATAATTTCATATTTTTTAATATAATTTTATCAGATATGTTGTGATGAACTATCACGTGGAATATCCTTGATAGTTTATAGATCAAGAAGTGAGTATGACCATTGTGTTTACTTCAAAATTTTCAGTGGTATATTCATTATTATGGTGTTATATATTGACAATATGCTTGTTGCAAGCAAAAGAATAGTCAAGATCAATAGGTTTATGGCTTAGATGGCTAAGACTTTTAATATGAAGGTTCTCGGAGCAACAAAACAAATCTTGGTCATTGAAATACACAAAGACAAAAGAAATGGTAAGCTCAAGTTTTCACAATATAAGTATATTGAGAAAACTTTTGTGCAATTTAGGATAAATAAGGTGAAATGTGTAAATATCCCTTTTGCTTCACATTTTAAGCTTTCTTGAAGTTTATGTCCTAGTACCGAGGAAGAAAAATATTATGTATTGCGTACCATATGTTAATGTAGTAGGAAGGTTGATGTAATCCATGACATGTAGCAGACCAGATATTTCACATGCAATATGTGTGTTCAGTAGGTACAAGGAAAATCAAGGAAGAGAACATTGGAACCCAGTGAAATGGGTGCTTTAGTATCTCAGTGGCACAAGTGAATATTGTATCACCTTTAACAATTGTAGTAATTCTATATTCAATTATGTTGATTTAGATTTTACAAGCATTTTGGGAAAAATTAGGTCTACTTAAGGTTATTTCTTTACTCTTCTAGAAGGATCTATTAGTTGGACGTCAAAACTTTAAGAAATAATTGTTTTGTTTGCTGCAAAGGCAAAATCTATCATTTTTTCACATGCCTGCAAGGAGGAAATTTTGTTGAAGGATATTATGGGTGAGATTAGAAGAATACAAGATAATGTAACTATATTCTATGATAGTTAAAGTGCTATTTGTTTGGCTACAAATCCTTATTGATGGAGGTGGAGTAGATCTTAAAAAGATACACATAGCAAGAAAACTTTGGAGATATGTTTACAAAACCAATATTGTTAGACAAGCCATGATGGTGTTGGGCTTCTTTTGGGTTACAAAAAGGGTGGTGAGGGTTTGGGAAAGGTATTGGGTAAATTATGTCAAGGTGGAGATTATTAGAATGTGACAACAATTGGTTAAAAGAAAATGTTAAATCTCAAATTTACTTAGGTATATAGTTTGTGGTTTGTTTAAAGTATTGATTAGTAGTTTCTATAATGAATGTAATAATGTCAAGATTTTACTATGGATGTTTCTTGACACACTGTTAGAGTTTTACCATGTAAACCTTCTATTTTTCTTAGTATTTTTCATTATCTATGTGTTAATGTTTTATATTAATTCAAATTCTCAACAACAAGGTTCAAAGCCATTACATCAAAGGTCATTAGATAAATTTCCAAAATTAAACATGAGTAGGAAAGACTCCCAATAATTCTTCTCAACCAACCAATCAAAATAAATCTAATTAAAAAACATAAAATATATTCTATATATTTTTTTAATTATTAAACCCACCCACTCAAATTTTATATATAAATTAATTTATTACTTATACTTATAATCCCAAACATACAAATTAAGAAATAAAAATAAAGAGTATGTGATAGGATCCCCGATCTGTCATATTTTATGGGAATTTAATATCTAGAAAAGATTAATATAAAATTTACAATTGGGGAAAGATTGATAATTATATTAATGTTATCGCAATTTTTCCTCCCTGCCACCCTAATGTATAAATAATATAAGAATATATAAATAATATCAATTATGTTGCATTGAATGTTTCCTTGATTCTAGAAGCCATGATAATATATAAATATTTACGCATCCATGACCTTTTTTAATCATTTAGAATACATTAAGCTTGAATGTGACCAACACTGCCATTTTATTGCTGGCCGTTTGTGTCTGTTATTAAAATAGAAATTTTGATGAGTTTTGGTCAGATGGCCTAACCAATGAGCGCGACATATGCTGCTTAGAACACTGCACAGGAAATTTCCATAAAGAGTTTTGTAGATTGAATTTACAGTACCTTGGAAAATGATTGAATTGACAATTGGATACATCGGATCCACCTGAAACTTTGACACATACTACTGAAAAGGGTTTGTGGCTCTGTGATGAAAACCATATAATACCAAATCTTGGAAAACGCTATGGTGGCAGAGCAATTTCCTGAAAATATGATATCTTATAAAAGGAAAGGGTGCAACGATTACCTGCTACGCATGTCATTCATACTATATAAATATTTGTTATGCATGGTGTCTGAACATGCTTTTATATATAAATAGAGATTCATATCGAGGGTTGCAAAAATATTCAGAATGGGCATATATCGTTGCTGCTCTAAAGAGGATGGTGGCCTCAATCGCGGGGCTTGGACTGCTCAGGAGGATATGATTTTGAGAGAATACATCAACACTCATGGTTGCATTGATTGCTGGAGATCTCTATCAAGCAAAGCAGGTAATATAATCATTACACTATTCAATAATTACACCAGGTATTTGGTAAAGATATATAATGGATTTTCTTAAAGGTTTTTTCAAATTAAGGTGTATATTAAAGCAGGATGTATGTAGATATGGGTTTGTGGTGGATTGTAGATTTTGGAAATATTTCAGAAGAGACCATGTTCATTTAGATTGTAAATTTTGAAAATATTTCGGAAGATACAATTTGTTTAAAATTTTAATTATAAAATACCATTATAGGCCTTAAGCGCAGTGGAAAGAGTTGCAGAATGCGTTGGCTGAACTATCTTCACCCAGATATTAAACGTGGAAACATTTCCTCCGATGAAGAAGAGCTCATAATTAGATTACATAGCCTCCTGGGCAACAGGTCTGTTGACAGGATCACCTGACTCACCCATAAGAAATTTCTTCTTTTATAATTAATTAGTTTTAGCTATTTTTATTTCGATTGCGGTTTAGTAAAATATATTAGAAATTCGATAAATAGAAGTAAAATAAACTATTTCTATTATCTTTCATATTTCTAAAATATTCCAAAACCTATAATCAAAATTTAGAAGTTCAAATTCATTTAAAAAAACTACTCAAAATCAATTAATTAACTTGATATATTGTTATATGACAGGTGGTCACTGATAGCAGGAAGACTGCCTGGACGAACAGACAATGAAATAAAAAATTACTGGAATACTCATCTGAGCAAGAAGCTTTCAGTAATGATTAAATTTGATCCCAGAAGAAGATCACCTCCTTCGGCTCATGGAGACCATAGTATAGTCAAGTGTAAGGCTACCAGGGCTACAATGATGCCCATGGTGAACAATTGTTCTAATGACATTAGCAGCTTGAAAACCTCAAGTACAGTGGCTGAAATGGATTCCTCAAGATCGTTGTGGTCAATGGTTTTGGAAGATTCAGAGCCCATAAAGACACAAGAGCTCAGTAGCGTGGATAACTCTGCCTGCTCTAGTTTTCACACATCAATCGACCTACCAGAATTCCCATCTTCTGAGCAATTTGCATTTTCTGATATTTTTCCAAATTCAACAGGTGATTTCGATTTGCTCTCCTTGCCATTCGATTCTGCAATCGATATGAAAGTGGGAGGGTTCTGGACTTGCAGCTTGCCTGAACAAACTGAAGAAATAGACGATGTCTTCTAGCGCAATGACAGATAGATTGAGTTGTGGTAAGATTTGAAAGCGAAAACAAAAGAAAGAGGGTGCTTGATTCTCTAGGCAAGTGGCCCCCACAAAGTTCTGTAATGGCATTTTATTTGTAAAATTTTAATGCATAATTGACACGTATCCTTGGACTGCATTTTCTTTGTCTACCTAATAATCAACAAACAGGAATATGATGCAAAAGTAGAGGATAGAAAGACAAATGATAAAAATGCTAATTAAATTAGGAAAGTGAAAGGTAAGGAATATAAAATATATTTTAGTTTATTGCTAATCTTATAATTTAAATGGGTTTAATAGTCAAGAACATGTGTTTCCTAGTAAAAGGTTATTGGTTCAAATTTTTAGAGGTAGGATATTTTAATCTCAATAGACTTTAGTAATTAAGTAGGTTCTTTGTATCATAAATAAGGGATTTGGTACACCATTTTGTTGGACAAACAAAAGAATGTCATATACCAAATAAATTATTATTAATTACTTTTGGTGCACACACACACACACACATATATATATATAAATTATTATTAATTACTTTTGGTGCACACACACCATTTTGTTTTAGAATTTTATTTATACATGTCATTAAGATTTTGTCAATTGGAGTTATTTTGGGTGGTTGGATGTAATGGTTGTTATCTTCTTCACTAGTGAGATGATGGGCTATAATGATTTTGATAAGTTAAAAGGTAAGGTAGGTTAACAAATATTATGATATTGACATGTAATGTGGTTGTACATATGACTTTTTAAAAGAAAATGTTTTTCATGTTCAACTTTCTTAGTATCACAAAAATGACACATTCTTTAGAATCATAACATTTTATGAATTGTCTAACACCCTATTTCATTAGGGAATTCATTTCATTTAGGCAATGTTTATGTTCTTCTTTATACTTTTGATTTTCTAAATTATAGTCATTCCTCTCATATTATATTAATTTTATTTTGTATTTTAATTATTTTTCACATCATGATTTATCCTTAAATTTAAATGTAATAATATTTTTAACATTATCTAATATTCTACAAAGCAATCTCTTCCTCATTTCCCCATTGATTTAGACAAAACTTGAAATCTTTATGTCAACCTTGCTTGAGCTCTAGCTAATTTTGGCTAGAGCTTAAGGAAATATTAGGAAGTCTCATCTTTTGTGTTATTTAACTTGTGATTGTGTATTAGGTATCTAGTTACAGTCATGCTCTTAATGGTGGGAAAACTCACTTTTATTAGGAAGTTATAAAATGCTTCTAGATTTGCTCTATATTTCTCCGCGATTCTCTAGAGTTGTTGCGACCACACAATTTATAAATATATAAGTTACTAAAAGTGACAAGAGTTGGAAAGAGGAGTTTTTTTAATCCCATAACCAAAGTTCCACTAATTTGTAATTGTTTTTCAAGGCCAAAAGAATATTTTCACCTTCATTTATACTTTTCTAAATCGTATTGTTCCAGTTAAGCTTGTGTTGTAGATCAACTTTGAAATATTTGTATGAAGTCACTTACTTAAATCTATTGTTATCATACATGAAATTATTGTAAATGATCCTTTTAGATTTGATTATCGTCGCCTTTTTCTTATCATTGTTAACAATCATATCCATACTAGAGCAAAACTCTTTCTGAATTCTTAGTCACTTATTAATATCATAGGGACAGCTCACCATAAGAACAAGATTATCAACATAAAAATAAACGATAAGAAACCTTAAGAGAGTATCTTTATCGGATATAAAGATGGTCTAAAAGGTTATAAGATGTGAAACCTAGAAACTAAAAAGGTAGTGTATAGTCAAGATGTAGTATTTAGAGAATTCAAAGATAAATCAAACAAGAAGTCCTACCAAGGGAGAAAGAACGAGAGAAGATATAATTTGAATTTAAGGATGATGAATTAGTCTCTATAAAAGAACAAGAATAAGAAGAAGAAGAACCACACAATCTGGAACTGAGGAGATCGATTTGAGAAATGAGGTAGCTCGAAATGTATAATCCACCTTATTTCCGTTCAAATTTTGCATAGTTTATTACTAATGTTGATGATCCTAGAATTTTTAGGGAGGCAGTGGATTCAGAGGATGGAAAAATATGAAAAAATGACATGGTTGAAGAAATGGTATCCTTAGACAATAATGAGACTTGGGATCTAGAAAATGGGTGTTTAAGAAGAAACTGAATGTAGAAGATAGTGTGGAGAAATACAAATCTTGTTTGTAATATTCCCAATCAACCCAAGCTAATGGGAATATGCAATTTTGTTTCATTTTTCTGTTTCATGAATAAAATTGTAAAGGAGGATCAATAAAACTCCAAAACAACAAAATAAATCAATGCCACATGTGAACAAAGTCAAATATGGGCTATTTACATAAGCACACTTAGGTGTGAAAGAGGCTGGATCATTTGACCAAGTCAACCAAGACCAAATCAACAACGTTGTCTAGATACATTGAATCTCTTAGATACACAGCGCAGTTTTAGTTGGAGGCTCCACATGTGAAAGGAGCTAAATCATTGAGATGGTTTAGGGTTTGGCAGGGCTTTCATCTTATAAAAAGAAGAGGAGGACAACAGAAGAAGGTTGTTGATTGAGTATATTTCTGAATATATTGTCTGTTTAGCTTAGAATAGTGTTGTTTAGCACTAAGGTGTTCCTGATCAGGAATCCCACCTCTTCCATTGAGTAGCTCTTGGAGGAGTCTTGCTGATCTTGTCCACTATCAGACATTTGGCCAAGATCATCTTCCAACTACAATGCAGATCTTGTTGAGGGTTTGGTTGTCCTTGTAAGTTGCAGTAAGTGGAGGCTAGATCTACTCAGATCTAGGCAAATATAGTGCCTCTTTTCAGTGGGAAAGCCATCTATCCCCTTGATAAGAGAGTATTAGATCTTTGGAGCTGCATTTTCAGATCTTGGCATCAAGCCAAACCAATGCTAGAGCCTACCATGCAGTTTACCTTCCAGGACTACATTATTTGCAAGTGTACAGTTGCAAGGTGTTTTGACACACATTTGGAGGAGAGATCTCTGGTGTTGGGGTTCTGCCCTTCACTATGGTGATCCATGGATTATACTTCTGATCCATGTTATGTTTAGATTTGATCTTCTTCTATTGTACTCATCTTCAGAAATTTCTGAATACTACTGCAGATATGCAACTTTAGATCTCGGATCTACTCTTTGTGTCTCATGTTTTGCTCAAAACCTCAAGGGGAATTTGTAAAGGAGATCTTCTAGTGTACAGATATGATAGGATCTAATCCCTTTGTACACATATCTGCTCTAGATCTGGAGTGTAATATACAGTTGTTACAGCTCTTAAAAATAACGTTGTCAAGCTATTTTTCAGTCAATACATGTGTTGCAACCCCTCTTTTGAGGAATTTCTTCTATTCTCGTCTTCTACATTCTGTCGTGCATTGTATGGGCCTCAATATGGATCCTGATTTATTGTTGTATATATGAATGTTGAGTCTTCTTATTGGGGTCCTGTTTTTGCTCATAAAAACTGTATTATTTTCCTACAGTATTGTTGCATATTGATGCAGCCCCTTTCTTGGGTGTTTTCCAGCCATACTAGGTGTGGGAGGTCTATTTACCTCACCTAGTTTGATTTTATTTTCTCTCCTCTTGGATTTAGATGCTAGATCTCTAGATCTAAGGGATCCAAGAGTTGCAAACTCATTTTAGTGCACATACTTCTGAAAAATGTGTTATTCTAGCAAGTATTGTTGAATCTTCCCTTTTGGGGATATTACAGTGGTATCAGAGCAATCATCTTGGCACAACTTGTGATTTGCTTTCTTAAAGAGCCAATATGTCTTCAGAAGAAGAGAAGCCTCTCACTGATAGAGAGAAGAGGTACCTAAGAAGAAGACAAAATAAATTTTATTACACCAATGATGACAAATACAAGGGAAAATTCCCTAAATCTGGAAGTGATGAAGATGGGAAGGAGTTTGCAAAAACCCTTCTGAAAGCCATGCAAGATCTTACTAGAGAGATCAAAGAGATGAGATTAGACAGGATCAAGGAATATCCTAGGAGATTTCATCCTGGAGAAAGCTCTGGCATGTCTCACCACTGGAATGATCAACCAGTGAACCAGCCACAAGCTCCACAATGTTCTACCATGCCTACCTTCTTGGTTGTGGAGAATGAAGGGCCTCATGAGCAAGCATCCCTTGAAGACTACTTTGAAGAATATGAGTCTCAGAATCAGAGATTCAAGGACCACTTGAGTTTTCAAGAGTTTTGTCACTTCAAGGACAAAAGAAGAAGACCAAGGCATCAGCATAGAGATGGTGGATTCACTCAGAATCATGATCGACATCACTCTATGGGTAGATTATTTTAACCCAAGTTTGATGGGTCATCCACTTGTTCTGCTAAAGCATGGGTAGAAAAACTAGATATCTACTTTCAGTTGAACAAGGTCCCTGAGATGGAAGCTATCAAGATTGCAACGCTGCACTTTGATGGTGAAGCACACAACTGGTGGTTCCATGGGTCGTCTACATTGGGTCATGCCAATGTGAATGCCTATTCTGAGTTCACTAGAATACTGGTGGAGAGGTTTGACAGAAAGGATCCATAAGCACCTTTCATGAGCCTTGCAAAGTTGAGGTAGTTAGGCAATACAGAGCCTTATATCTCTGAATTTTTGAGATTATCTGTTATGGTTCCTAATTTGTCTGCAGCAAGGAGGGTGTACATGTTCATCGATGGCCTAGATGAACCTCTGCATGGGTTGGTTAAATATACCAAGCCCACTACCTTGCATGATGCCATTGAGAGGGCTAGAGATCTTCAAGATGCCTTGCCAAAAGCAAAGGAAAAATTTCAGAACAAGCCCTCCTTTCCTTCTAAAGGAAAGGAAGAGAAAGTTTCTCCTTCAAAAGAGAGCTCATACAAGAAGCTTCTTGATGATGAAGTCCGGAGAGATCTAAGAAAGAGGAAGCTATGCTTCACTTGCCAAGAACCATGGGTACCTAGACATAGATGTGTTGCTGGTAAAACACATTATATAGAGGTCTTCTCAGATCTTGAAGAAGATGAAGATGATGAGCCAAGGAGGGATCACAACACTGACACTGTTGGGGGAGATCCAACACCATCAGGAGATGGGAATGGAGCCTTTGTTCCTATTGGAGGAACTGTTGCATATTTGAGGGGAGTACCTAAGTACTTGACCCTAAGAGTTCAAGGTTCAATCATGAATCAGAGGGTTTCTGTATTGATTGACAGTGGGGCTACCCACAATTTCATTGATGCCCATATTATGCAAAGGAGGGCAATACCCACGGATACTTTTGAGGGATTCTCTGTTTTGGTCCCAGGAGATAGAAAAATGCAATGCAGGCATTATGTCCCATCACTTTCAGTCACCATGGGATCCTACACTTTGGTGGATCACTTCTTTATAGTTGACATACCAGACACCAATGTTATTTTGGGTGTTCAATGGTTGATTACATTGGGGAAAGTCACCACTGATTGGGAGGCTTTGCAAATGCAATGGGTGGAAAAGAAGAGTGGTGCACCTCAAATGATCAAAGGCATGCATACTTACCCCTCACAAAACACTTCCACATAGAAAACAGAGATGGATTTGCGCAGTGGAAGCAGGGACCTTACTGTCCCATCTATTATGTTCATGAAATTCATGCAAGGGACACTCCTATCTAGTGGCAAACCACCTGGGAGGCCACCTGATTCAGTTATGGTGAGAGATATCTCACTACTTGCTGCCCCAAAATCATATCTAGGAGGGATGCGAGCATTAGAAGACTCGGCTACAGCGCTGGAAGGTTTGGGCAAGCATAAGAAAGAGGGATATTTTCTTCTCTCATCATCATCACCCACCTTCATTCCTGATTCTGCGTTGTTGGAGGAGAAGAAGGGGAGGTATGTCCTTCCTACATGTACCTTTGGCATAGGAGATGTCAAAGAGGAGATCAAAAACATGACAAACATTTCTGTTGATGCATCATCAGCGTTGTCACTGTTGGGAAGTGTAGATCTATATTGGAAATCCTAGTTGTTGGTGGATTATTCCAAAGATCTTCACACTTGTATGATGCTTGATGACTAGCTGCATGAAGAGGTCTATCTAGTCCATGAGGGAGTAATCTATCATCATGATAGGATATTCTTACCTAAAGCCTCCAAGCTCAAGGAGAGGATGCTACAAAGGGCCTACAAAGAGTTCTGTTCTAGCCCTACCTATTCTATGAAGATCTACAACACTATCATGAGATGCTTTGAATGGGAAGGCTTTGGAGGAGAGCTACATCAGCATTTTCAAGAATGCATGAGATATGTGGAGTTCGGATAGCCAAGGGACTCTATACAGGAGTCATTTCAGCCACCTCTTCCTTATTTTGAAAGAGGATAAAATTCTAAGCACAACTCCATGTGTATGAGAAAAATTGTTGGTGAAAAATCTGGTCATGTAAAGCAAGTTTCATTTTCTAATTTGACATATTCTTTCACCATGTTTATGCAGGCCATGACTCCAAAGAGGAGTGTTGTATCATGTAAATCTCATGGCAAACATTGGGCCACTAAAATTTCTGAATTTGGCCACTCCCTTGTTGTGCAAAGGGAGATTTTCTTTCATGATGGGTGCTTCCAAAGGCACCAAACATATCTCACATTTTCAGCCAAGGTGAGATGACATGTGAAGCAAGTAAGTGGTGGGGAAACCACTTACCATACCTTGATCTGATGCAGGCAGGAGATGCACTGCGCTGGTATCATATGTGGGACTATGACCCACGTCTTTGACACATACTACTAAAAAGGGTTTGTGGCTCTGTGATGAAAACCATATGATACCAAATCTTGGAAAACGCTATGGTGGCAGAGCAATTTCCTGAAAATATGATATCTTATAAAAGGAAAGGGTGCAACGATTACCTGCTACGCATGTCAATTCATACTATACAAATATTTGTTATGCATGGTGTCTGAACATGCTTTTATATATAAATAGAGATTCATATCGAGGGTTGCAAAAATATTCAGAATGGGCGTATATCGTTGCTGCTCTAAAGAGGATGGTGGCCTCAATCGCGGAGCTTGGACTGCTCAGGAGGATATCATTTTGAGAGAATACATGAACAGTCATGGTTGCATTGATTGCTGGAGATCTCTATCAAGCAAAGCAGATAATATAATCATTACACTATTCAATAATTACACCAGGTATTTGGTAAAGATATATAATGGATTTTCTAAAAGGTTTTTTCAAATTAAGGTGTATATTAAAGTAGGATGTATGTAGATATGGGTTTGTGGTGGATTGTAGAATTTGGAAATATTTCAAAAGAGACCATGTTTATTTAGATTGTAAATTTTGAAAATATTTCGGAAGATAAAATTTGTTTAAAATTTTAATTATAAAATACCATTATAGGCTTTAAGCGCAGTGGAAAGAGTTGCAGAATGCGTTGGCTGAACTATCTTCACCCAGATATTAAACGTGGAAACATTTCCTCCGATGAAGAAGAGCTCATAATTAGATTACATAGCCTCCTGGGCAACAGGTCTGTTGACAGGATCGCCTGACTCACCCATAAGAATTTGCTTCTTTTATAATTAATTAGTTTTAGTTATTTTAATTTTGATTGCGGTTTAGTAAAATATATTAGAAATTTGATAAATAGAAGTAAAATAAACTATTTCTATTATCTTTCATATTTCTAAAATATTCCAAAACCTATAATCAAAATTTAGAAGTTCAAATTCATTTAAAAAAACTACTCAAAATCAATTAATTAACTTGATATATTGTTATATGACAGGTGGTCACTGATAGCAGGAAGACTGCCTGGACGAACAGACAATGAAATAAAAAATTACTGGAATACTCATCTGAGCAAGAAGCTTTCAGTAATGGTTAAATTTGATCCCAGAAGAAGATCACCTCCTTCGGCTCATGGGGACCATAGTATAGTCAAGTGTAAGGCTACCAGAGCTACAATGATGCCCATGGTGAACAATTGTTCTAATGACATTAGCAGCTTGAAAACCTCAAGTACAGTGGCTGAAATGGATTCCTCAAGATCGTTGTGGTCAATGGTTTTGGAAGATTCAGAGCCCATAAAGACACAAGAGCTCAGTAGCGTGGATAACTCTGCCTGCTCTAGTTTTCACACATCAATCGACCTACCAGAATTCCCATCTTCTGAGCAATTTGCATTTTCTGATATTTTTCCAAATTCAACAGGTGATTTCGATTTGCTCTCTTTGCCATTCGATTCTACAATCGATATGAAAGTGGGAGGGTCCTGGACTTGCAGCTTGCCTGAACAAACTGAAGAAATAGACGAGGTCTTCTAGCGCAATGACAGATAGATTGAGTTGTGGTAAGATTTGAAAGCGAAAACAAAAGAAAGAGGGTGCTTGATTCTCTAGGCAAGTGGCCCCCACAAAGTTCTGTATTGGCATTTTATTTGTAAAATTTTAATGCATAATTGACACGTATCCTTGGACTGCATTTTCTTTGTCTACCTAATAATCAACAAACAGGAATATGATGCAAAAGTAGAGGATAGAAAGACAAATGATAAAAATGCTAATTAAATTAGGAAAGTGAAAGGTAAGGAATATAAAATATATTTTATTTTATTGTTAATAGTATAATTTAAATGGGTTTAATAGTCAAGAACATGTGTTTCAAGGTTATTGGTTCAAATTCTTAGGGGTAAGATATTTGCATCTCAATAGACTTTAGTAATTAAGTAGGTTCTTTGTATCACAAATAAGGGATTTGGTACACCACTTTGTTGGACAAACAAAAGAATGTCATATACCAAATAAATTATTATTTAATTACTTTTGTCGGGCACAAACACACATATATATATCATTTATTTTAGAATTTTATTTATACATGTCATTAAGATTTTGTCAATTAGAGTTATTTTGGGTGGTTGGATGTAATGGTTGTTATCTTCTTCACTAGTGAGATGATGGGCTATAATGATTTTGATAATTTAAAAGGTTAGATAGGCTAACAAATATTATGATATTGACATGTAATGTGGTTGTACATATGACTTTTTAAAAGAAAATGTTTTTCATGTTCAACTTTCTTAGTATCGCAAAAATGACACATTCTTTAGAATCAACATTTTATGAATTGTCTAACACCCTATTTCATTAGGGAATTCATTTCATTTAGGCAATGTTTATGTTCTTCTTTATACTTTTGATTTTCTAAATTATAGTCATTCCCCTCCTTATATTATATTAATTTTATTTTGTATTTTAATTATTTGTCACATCATGATTTATCCTTAAATTTAAATGTAATAATATTTTTAACATTATCTAATATTCTACAAAGCAATCTCTTCCTCATTTCCCCATTGATTTAGACAAAACTTGAAATCTTTATGTCAACCTTGCTTGAGCTCTAGCTGATTTTGGCTATAGCTTAAGGAAATCTTAGGAAGTCTCATCTTTTGTGTTCTTTAACTTGTGCTTGTGTATTAGGTATCTAGTTACAGTCATGCTCTGAATGGTGGGAAAACTCACTTTTATTAGGAAGTTATAAAATGCTCCTAGATTTGCTCTATATTTCTCCATTATTCTCTAGAGTTGTTGCGACCACACAATTTATAAATATATAAGTTACTAAAAGTGACAAGAGTTGCAAAGAGGAGTTTTTTTAATCCCATAACCAAAGTTCCACTAATTTGTAATTGTTTTTCAAGGCCAAAAGAATATTTTCACCTTCATTTATACTTTTCTAAATCGTATTGTTCCAGTTAAGCTTCTGTTGTAGATCAACTTTGAAATATTTGTATGAAGTCACTTACTTAAATCTATTGTTATCATACATGAAATTATTGTAAATGATCCTTTTGGATTTGATTATCATCGCCTTTGTCTTATCATTGTTAACAATCATACCCAAACTGGAGCAAAAATCTTTTTGAATTCTTAGTCAGTTATTAATATCATAGGGACACCTCACCATAAGAACAAGATTATCAACATAACAATAAATGATAAGAAACCTTAAAAGAGTATCTTTATCGGATACAAAGATGGTCTAAAAGGTTATAAGATGTGAAACCTAGAAACTAAAAAGGTAGTGTATAGTCAAGATGCAGTATTTAGAGAACTCAAAGATAAATCAAACAAGAAGTCCTACCAAGGGAGAAAGAACGAGAGAAGATAAATTGAATTTAGGGATGATGAATTAGTCTCTATAAAAGAACAAGAATAAGAAGAAGAAGAACCACACAATCTGGAACTGAGGAGATCGATTTGAGAAATGAGGTATCTAGAAATGTATAATCCACCTTATTTCTGTTCAAATTTTGCTTAGTTTATTACTAATGTCGATGATCCTTGAATTGTTAAGGAGGCAGTGGATTCAGAGGATGGAAAAATATGAAAAAACGACATGGTTGAAGAAATGGTATCCTTAGACAATAATGAGGCTTGGGATCTAGGAAATGGGTGTTTAAGAAGAAACTGAATGTAGAAGATAGTGTGGAGAAATACAAAGCTTGTTTAATTGAAAAAGGTTATTTATAGGTAGAGGGAATTGAATGTGGTGATATTTTCTCTCTTTTTGCCAAGTTAACTTTTATTTGATTTCTTTTATCTTTTATTTTTGTTTTTTATTTTGAAGTAGAATAGATGGATGTGTAGATAGCATTCCTACAAGGGGATCTAGAAGAAGAAATCTACATGAAGCAACCAGAAGGATTTTTTGTGAAAGGAGAGAAAGAGATGGTATGTTGACTAAAAATTTGCCCATATGGGTTAAAGTAATCACCAAGGATGTGGTACTAAAATTTTATACTTATATATCAGAACTTAGCTTCACAAGGAGAAAAGTGGATCACTATGTGTATTTAAAATTAGTTGGTGATCGTGCCATTTATTTGGTCTTGTGTGTAAATGATAAATTTTTGATTGGAAATGACAAGGAAATCGTCCAAGAACTGAAAACCCAGTTGTCCTCTAAATTTGACATGGAGCTTGGTGCTACAAATTTTATTTTGGGCATGGAAATTAAAAGAGATCATGAAAATAGGAAACTATGGTCAAATAAGAATTAATATTTTGGTCCATTGTCAAGAAATGAGAAAATTATATGACGAGTGGATGAGAATAAATAGTGGATAGCTATGTCCTATCTTTTCATGGATGAAACAACCCACCAAGCTGCGATAATGACTCTAGCTACTCATGTCTCCCCTGGACCCCTCGAGCAGGACCGAGACCAAGAAGGTAACCCAAGCAACGAGGAGCTTATTAGAGTGAATTCTCGCTAGACCATAGTTCGTCCCCTCTCTACTCTCGAACCAAAAAAACCGACCGGACCGACTAGACTCCCTCACGCAGAAAATCCATCTAGGATAATGCTATATACCTGGCATAGTTTTCTACTTTGAGTATGTGGCTTTGGCACTTCCTCTACTCTCATCTATGCCCTTGGTGGATCTGGAAGAGAAAGAGTATCCTATATGATGTTATTGCTATGTCGAATATGCGCTATAACATACCTATCCACTATTTTTTCTCATCCACTCATCATATAATTTTCTCATGTCTTAAAAATGGACCAGGATAGTGGCTTTGAAACGTTGACAATAAAACTCATATATGTGAAACTTTATGTACAAACAAACCACTCCAATCACAAAAACATGAACACTAGAAATGAAATATGTCAAGAAAATATTGCGAAGGTTTAATATGTAGGAATGTAAATCAGTGAAGGTGCCTATTCCTGTAGGTGTAAAGTTATATGCATGAAAGTGTCCCAACAGGAAGAAAGAGGAAAAGGACATGTCTCGTGTTCCATATTCTATTGTGATTGGAAGTTTGATGAATGAAATGGTTTGTACTATATTGGACATTGCACATGCAATGTGAGTATTGAGCAAGTATATGTCAAAAATAGGGAAGGAGCATTGGGAAATAGTAAAGATGGTTTGCAGGTATTAACACATATTTCAATAAAATTGGAAAAACTTTATTACAAGGACATCACTAAAATTGAGATTTTTGGATATTTTGAAACTCTAGATCCACTATTTAATTCTAAATTTAATGGCGTATGAGTTTATTGCATGTAACTACTAGCTATGGATTGTTCTACCAAGGAATACCATGATTGGAAAAAGTGTTGGACATACTTGGGTTTGTTGATGCATACTAGGCTAGAGATATGGATTACAAAATATCTACAACTGTGTATGTGTTTAACCTATTTGGATGAGAAATTAGTTTGATGAGCAAGAGATAATCTATAGTAGCACTCTAAAATATAGAAGTTGAATACTTGACATCAACTCATGCAAGCAAGGAAGCAGTATGGTTGTAGAGATTATGTTCAAGTGTTGGGTTGGTCCAGCATGTGTCCAACGAGCTATCAGGATAGATTGTCACAATCAGAGTGCACTATTCCTAGTGAAGAACCTAAACATACCATTCTAAAAAAAATCATATTGATGTTTAGTATCACTTTGTGAGAGATATGGTTCAAGAAAATGTGTTTTTGGTGAAGGTGGACATTATGACAAATGTTACAGATTCATTAATAAAATTTGTAAGAATTGATGAGTTCTCTTGGTGTATAGAAACAATGGGCATTATTGCCTTGTATTTATAATCATGTACTCTTGTGCCTCCTTGTGTGACAAGAAAACAACAACTGGGAGAATGTTGGGTATGTGTTCTATTCTTTTCATAACTATCTCCATGCATTATGTGTTGCAATTTTCATATTAGGGGGTTCATTTGGGGGTGAATACCCCTTGATCAAGGGGGTTTGTAGGGGGCGGGGTAGAGGAGGGGGCTCCCTATGCAGAAATTCAGGAGTAGTGCCCCTGAAACAAATTGGTTAATTTTTTGTGCCTATTTTTGACAGTTTTCAACACATGGTTTTTTCCTTTAGTGACTTTATGGTGCATGGTGGTTTTTTCCATGGTCTTGTAGTTTTTTTTAAGGAAATACAAGTGTATTCTAATCTATCGTAAATGGATTGGCGATTTATGGATGCCATGGGGTATATATTGTGTTGTAATACTATATAGAAGAATGTGTTAAAAAATATTTGTTGGTTTTCCTAGTTTTGGTTTCTAGGATAAAACCACTGTGTTAATGTATGTGTTTTCCATTGCATATTTTATGTTTTATTAAGAATCTATCTACATCAATTAATTGTATAGTGGTGTAGAATCTTTCCGGAAAGAACTATGTAAATGCTTTCTAATCTGTTCAATTTTTCAAGTGGACACTCCACCCATCATTAGGGACTAGAAAGTATAATTATATTAAAAAAGTGTTGAGGAGCCTTTAATAGAGAAGGATATAAGTTAGTCATCATTAAATTATACTAAACCAATTAAAGTAGTTTTAAAAGAAATAAATTAAGAAGGTAAAGTCAAATGTTTAGTCAAGTCAAAAGATTGAATAAGAAATTAAATAAATTAAATCGGGGACAAAAATGGAGCAATAAGGAATAAGATTGAAGGGGCATGATAATTAAGAGATTAAAAAAAAAGTGGTAGATGAAATCCCAAAAATTGATATAAATTTTTTATCAATTAATAATATTAAATAAAAGTAGAGATAAATGAGAGAAAATAAAGTAAGAATAGTAAGAATATTCTTATTATAATATTAATATTATATAATCATTATTATAATATTTTTATAAAATTAATAATATTGAGTTGGGAGAAAGAAGGAAGGAATTGAAATATATATATATGAAGACAAAAGGTTAAGAGATATAAATTGAAATAATTCTATGGAGTTAAAAAACAGTGAAAATTTGGGAAAATTAAATGAATAAGAGATAAAAAAAATTGTTAAAACTTTGAATGAAATTGATAAGTAAGAAACTAGAGTCATGGGGTGGGGGTGTATTTTGAAGAGAATAAGGTGAAAAGAAAAAGGAAGAAATGGAAGAAGAAGAACGAGTGAAGGCGGGGAGAGGGGGGAGGAGAGGTAAAACATATCAATGAGAAAGCTCTTGGATTACTAGCTTCCGAGAATGACTTAGTTTATAACCATCTCCCTTGTTGAATTTGTTAGGGTGCATCTTGATGTCAAGAGATTCCCTAATGATTCGAGAGTTGTAAATAAGGATAGAGGCTAGGATTTTAAATTGATCAAAGAAAAGAGCCGTTTGGAATTAAAAGAGTGCCCAACAATGGATGACTTCAAAATATGGAGATGATTGGTATCAACTATATGCTCTTTAAGTCGAACGTTGAATGGGTGATTAGGTGCTCAGTATCTAGCTCAAAAATTAAAGTTTTCAAAATTGCTCGAAATGAGGATGACAGCGTAGAGCTCGTCACTAGGATTCCAACACAACTCGTTTCATCAAAATCCGAGTTCGTATGAGTAAGTTATGGCCTACTGTCCATTTTCTCAAATAGCTAAAAAAATTGCAAAACAGTGACAAGTAGCTGACATGGCAGCCTAGTCAGCAAAAAAAATCTTTTGGAATATTCTTCAAGTTTCTATCAATGAGGTTGTGACAAGTGGCACTTTCAAATTCGCCATTTTGGTCTATGGAGGTAATTTCCTAATGTTATCTAAAGTGGAATTTTGTTGTTAATTATTTATTTATGATTTAATATATATATTATATGTTTTATACATATTATATATATTATATTACATAATATATTAATTATAATTAAATGTTAACTTTAATTAAAGTTCCAAATTCAATTCGCATTTCAAACTTTGCAAAGTCCATTGGTTCGTGGAAAACCTCTGCCCCTCAAGCTAGAGCTCAATACCAACGTGCCACCTGCATGAGACTTCAAATGCATCCCAACGCGCTAGTATTTGAGGCTTCACGTACACGCCAACGGATGGAGCCCCCTACCACGTGGCCCTGCTCCACGACCGTGTGTCAGGGCAAACCACTAAGCGCACTTAGCGCGGGATTATTTCATTAAACTCCAATTAAACATTGATTAAGTTCAGTTTAAGTTGGCGGCTATTTTGGTGGAGCACACCAAAGCCGGCAGACCCCCAGTTTTTGCAGGGTTAGTTGGAGTTCCTCCAAAATTAGTGGAGAAATTGCAAGAATTTTGTTTTTTCCATAATGGAGGCAATGTTCGACCATTTTTTAAAAATGAATAGTCAATTTTAGATGATTTTGGCATTCTAGAGACAATGGTACAAATTTCATAGGTTGAAATCGACTTCTACTTGTGATTTTTCTATAGGGAATTTTAAGGGATCCAAGGGCCACCAAGGAAGGAGGTCAAGTATGGACCAACCAGAGTCAATTTTCAGTAATTTGAAAATCATTTTTAGATGATTTGTATGTTTTGAAGACAATAGAACATGTTTTAGGAGCAATTGAATAATGTACACAACAATTTTTCCAAATTTGAGATAATATAAGAGGCCCAAGCTATGGAGCTGGACTAAGGAGATGTAGCCCAGGAGGGGTGAACTCCTTCATCAAAAACTTTTGTTGATGGCTATGTTTATGGTTTTTTGTTCATGTTTATGTTGTTTTTCATTTATTACTTATGTTGTTTATTTTTCATTAATTTCAACATAAAAAACAAGACAATTTCCTATTTTGACACTCACCTACACCAAGGAAACTAAAGCACCATAAGCAAACAAGAAGCAAATAAAATATAATCCTAAACTTGTAATTAGCACAGCAAAACTAACATACAGGTTCAGATCAAGTGGTATCAAATCAGAAGGTTTCTTTCTTTGTTTGCTTGAAGGGTTTTAATAGCTGCAATTTGTGTGATGCTTATAAGGTTGAAGTTGCAGAGAGGAGAAGGGAAGTTATTGGTAGCTAGTCTTGAGATAAGGTCAAGAATGAAGAAAGTTGAGAAAGCATCATCCTCACCCAAAGAACCACTCAAATTTGCACCTGAATCACCTCAAGTTCCATCTCCATCAGTTGAGATTGAAGAGATACAAATTGCACAAGAAGCTGAAGTGATTGAAGAGGTACAAGCTAAAGAGGTTGATCTTGAATCCAAAGTCATTATGTCAAACTATGAAGAGACTCATGAAATTTTTTAAGAATGGGATGTTAAGAGAGACTTCAAAGAGATGAAAAGAATGGTTAAAATCATGTATGAAGCTTGCATGGAAGAAAGAGTTAGAGAAGGTTCAAAGCCTTCACATGGAGAAGGATCTTCAAACACTAAGAAGGATGAAGAGAAGAGCTCAAAAGGTAGTGGAGGAAAACCACCAACATATCAAGGTAGTGGAGGAAATCCACCTCCATATCCACCATCCTCATATTAATCATCTTCATCATCATTTTCATCTTCCACTTCCACCACAAAAACCCCCCATACCCATACTCATTCCAATACCCCAAGAGGAAAAAATCCATTACTCAAATTGGACATAAAGTTTGCATTACCCATGTACAATGGTGAGGTTAATGCAAAGAAGTTAGACAATTGGATTCATCAATTGAAATTATACTACATAATTGAAAATCTACAAGAGGATGAAATAAAGATCCAATTAGCTTCATTAAGGCTAGAAGGAGCAACATTAGTCTGGTGGGAAGTAAAGACTCAAGAGGATATGCAAATTCATGCTAAGATATCCATCACTTGGGTTGAGTTTATTTCTACCATTAAAAGAAAGTTTTATCCTTTAGCTTACATGGAAAAAGATATTATGAGTTGGAAAAATTTTAAGCAGCTCAAGGGTCAAATAATTCAAGATAATACCCAGGTGTTTAGAAATAGAGCTTTGTTGCTAGGAGTAAACTTGAATTCCCAAGATACACCCTTAAAATACATTGGGGGTTTACATTCCTATTTGAAGCATACTATTATTATGTTTAACCCAATCAATTTTGACGAAGTTTGTGTACAAGCCACACACTTAGAGGCAAGTGGAAAACAAGGCATAGAGGAGAAAGAGGAAAGTGAGGGTAAAGGGAAAGGAAAGTTTTATGGAAGAGGAAAAAGAAATATTTCTGTAAAAAAAGAGAAGGATAAAATCACGTGCAAAAAATGTTCAAATATTGGCCATGATGAAGACCATTGTTGGCAACTTCATCTAGAATTGAAACCAAATAGACTGAAAGGAAAAGAGAAGGGGAAAATTGTTGTTATAGCTGAACAAGACTTAGGGTCAGATTCAGGAGATGAGACAAAAATTGTTGCCATGGGTTTGAAAGGTAAACATGTTGCAAGCACTAGTCCTTCAATTTTTTCAAATGATACTCATGATGAAGATACAAGAATAGATATTTTCCATATTAGAGTTGTCTCTAAACATACTAAGATTGATACACCTTTTGATAGTGGGTCACAAGCTAACTTGATTTCTAAAGATTTGGTTAAACAAATAGGCCTTGAAAAAATTAGAAATCCAAGACTGTATCCTTTGGGTTGGATTTGCAAGAATGCAAAATTGCAGGTTACAAGGAAGTGCTTACTAAGATTTGCCATTAACTCGAACTTTCTTGATGAAGTTGAGCTTGATGTGGTGCCGCTTGAAATATCTGGTATTGTAATGGGAAGTCCTTATCTGTATGATAGGAAATTTTATTTCATCACCATGAGAACAATTACCAATTGTTTAAGGATGGTATTAAGTACGTAAGTAGAGCACATAAGAAGAAGACAGGTTTGTCTCTTATGCATGCAAGTGAAATGAAGAGGATAGTGAATGCAAGTAAAAACTTGACATTGTTAATGATCAAACAAAGAGATGTATTGAATCACATTTTTCATAAGGATGTTTATGCTTGTAATGAGTTGTTTCAGGATGTTAATAGGTTACCTTTAAAAAAAGGTGAAAAAAATTACAGCAGCCAACATTAGTGTTGAGCAACGTTGGAAACAAGATGCCAGTGCAAGAGGGTGCAAAGGTCAAAGAGAAAGTGACAAATTAGTTTGGAAAATAAGGCATGGGTTCCACAAATGTTGGTTTATGGTTTCCAAAAGATACATGGAAATGGTGAAGAAACTTGGTCAAGATTCGACGCAAGTACAAAGCGAGATCAACTAAAAATCACCATGGTGATAGTGTGCAAGGTGAGAAAGTTTCCAAGTTTTCTTTGATTTTTTACCAAGGTAGGAACAAGATGGTTTCTGCAAAAATAGATTGTTGTTCTGAAAATTCAGAAATATTGCAACATGACGGTGTTAATGACAACAAGAGAAGGTCCCAAGAATCAAGGAGAAAGTTGACTTTCTATGAAAAGCTCCAAATGATGAAATTGGGAAAATTTTAGTGGATAGAGACTGGAAGGGTGAGGGAACAATCCCCTCATCTGCATAATCAGTAATCAAGAGAGATTTTGGGGTCCAAAAGGCTTCTAGTGGGGAGGAATGATCAGGTGCTCCGTGTTTAGCTCAAAAATTAAAGTTTTCATAATTTCTCGAAACTAGGACGACATCGTAGAGCTCATCACCAGGATTCGAACGCAACTCGTTTCATCAAAATCCAAGTTCATCTCAGTAAGTTATGGCCTGTTGTCTATTTTCTCAAACAGCTAAAAAAATTGCACAATAGTGATAGGTTGTTGACATGGCAACCCAGTCAGCAAAAAGGAATCTTCTGGAATATCCTTCAAGTTTCTAGCAATGAGGTTGTGACAAGTGGCACTTTCGAATTTTCCAGTTTGGTCTATATGGGGGTAATTTCCTAGTGTTGTCTAAGGTGGAATATATATATATATATATATATATATTGTTACACAGTAATTTGTCACCGTCCCTACAATCCCTGTCCCGCACATTGGAGGGATCATTTTGTGACCTGTGAGCAATAACATGGCTTGAAAATACTTTCATGACATCCCTCTGAACAAGAGCTTTCATTTCCCTGAAGACATATCCTTGTGAAAAACCCTAAAAATGGCCCTTTTTTCATTGGCGCGAGCAGGCAGTTCAGTACCTGCGCCAATGGGGAAAATACTTCAAAGAGGTCGCGCTAGTTGGCGCTCTGTCCCAGAGTCGCACTCACGCCAGCCAATTTAAGGATTGTTTTTTAAAAATAAATGGTGGAAGTTTCATCCTAACTGATCCAGGAACTGATATCTATCTTGAGTTGGGAGGTTTGGCTACGAATCTCCACAGAGAGGAAGTGGTTTGCCACCTCTCATGGAAGCTTCCTTGATGATAGGGCCAATCCCATGATTATAGGGATCCCAACTCCCCTTCCTCCATCTATAAAATCTTTCTCATCTCCATTGCAAGCTAGTCTTCAAGTTCCCAAATTCCCAAGAGCCTTATGCTGCAAGAGCCTTCATAATTCCCTTAAGGATAATTTCAAGCAAGGAGACTATCGTCAAGATCCGAAGAGAGAGGTTTGTCCCATCCCTGACAGGCTTTTTGAGACGTGTTCTGCTGGCGACCACTTCCGAAGGAGAATTCAGCGTCAGAACTATGGTTTTAATTTTCCTTTGATTGATTATTAATGAATGACTATTGGTTATGGTTCCACTCTTGTTGTTTATGATGATGAGTTATGTCCTTTCTGACTGACATATAGTTACATCTACTGGATTTTACGCTTGCGTTTGTTTTTTTTCTCGCATGTGTAGGTGTCCCATCATGGAGATCGTGGGAATCGTGATCTGCCAGAGCTAAGGAACGGGAGCGCCACCTCTTCTACAACAACTGCGTTGGATTCCAGGTAAGCCTTCATCGCTAGTTGGTTTATTTTCAATTAGGAACCTGCACTATAGCATGTGACGATTGTTGCTAGACCCTGTCTGGGCTAGTAGGGATTGCCTCTGTCTGCAGAGGGGATTTATCTCCACAACAAATTGGCGACTCCACTGGGGATCGTTGGCTTGTTGTCATTCGTTTTATAAGCTATAGACGGAGCCTGAAGTTGGCCAGATAGCCTTCGAAACGCTTTTTCTCTGCAATTGCGAAGTAGATCAACGTTGCTTCAGTCAATCTCCGGTTTAGTTTGTAAACTGAACCCTTTGAGCATTGTCTTGCCTTTTCGGTCGATTTCTTGATCCTCCTTGCTTGACTTCTTTGGGTCAAGGTTCCCCCCCCCAGAATTTCTGGCCCCGATAGCTCGATCATTCACCGGTCCGCTCGTTGGATTGTTTTTTTTGTTTTTGGATCGAGAAACTCGACCGGCGCACTTTTTAGCTCGCCCCCCCGCCCCCATTGGCGATGTTGCTTAGTATCACTAGCGCCAACACCCCTTTCTCGGGCGCTAGGCACACACACACACACACATGCGCTCACGCCCGACGCCCAACTCGTGAGCCACGCTCGCTGCCATCGGCGCGGTGCTTGCGAGCTTCATGGGCGCGAGCCTGATCTGTGTGTTTGGTCTTGATTTTTCCACTGTTTGAGTGTTTTGGAGCCTGGGTTGACTGGATGTTACCTTCATCCTTTGGTTGTTTGCCCATTTCCATCGATTTTGCATTTTAGCCCTAGGTCATCTAGGTGCTGTTGTGTGTCGAGCCTTCCTTAGGAGTTTTTGGTCTCTTTCGGTTCAGTCAACCTTCTGATTACTTCTTTGCATTTATTTGGTGGTTTTCTATTGTCTCATTGCGTTGTTTGAGTGATTGTTTCCTTCTTCATTCGAATTTCGCTTCGTCTTGTCTTGGGCCTACATTACACGACTCATCTTGAGTCTTTGGGATTCTTTCGCTTTGAGGGACTTTTGGTTGATTTGCGGTCTGATTGTATGTTTGCATTGAGTGGAATTTTCTTGGTTTTGCTCTCTTGTCATCGTTTCTCGAATTTCCTTTGCATTAGTTTTCATTTTTTAGTGCATTTTGCTCTGAAATATTGAAAATAAAAAAATCTCTTTTGCTTTGAATTAGTTAATGTGAATTAGATCTTTTCGGTGTTATTAGTGATTAGTGACTTTGAACGAAAAGATTTTAGTTTCCATTAGCTGCATTAGAGGTATCATTGGTTGTTTTCTGTTCATTTCATTATTGTGTGAAAATCTCTCAACTCTCATAAGTAGCTTTCATTGAATGAAATGATATACTGTGGCATATAGATTGCATGTAGGAGATTTTGAGACATTACATTCGCTAGGGCCTGAAAATTGAAACGTAATTGAAGATAAACTTTAAAATTTACTCAATTTACATTAAGGCAGCATTGAAATCTAACGAAACATATATATATATATATATATATATATATATATATATATATATATATATATATATATATATCGGTCCCGCCCCCCCCCCCCCCCCCCCCCCCCCCCCCCCCCCCCCCCCCCCCCCCCACACCCCCCCCCCCCCCCCCCCCCCCCCCCCCCCCCCCCCCCCCCCCCCCCCCCCCCCCCCCCCCCCTCACACACACACACACACACACACACGTATGAACAGAGAGGCTAGGCTAGAGACGTGTTCCGTTGCCTTTAAACCTTCCAGTAGTAGTCGTTGTTCGCCTCTTGGCTTTAGACAACCGCTAGTACGGACTTGTGCTCCCCGTATCGTCGCGCATATAAAAAAGGAGACCCACTATTATTATGCCTACATAGGTTTCAATCCTTTCCCCATGTGAAGCTCTAGGCCCATCGATTCCCTTGTGATACACCGGACACAGCATTTGGGGAGATTTCCTGCACGTACGTAAAGTCCTTGGTTGATTTCTCTTTCATTTTGAAACCAAGGTGTATATTGCAGTTCACGGTTATTTGGTACACCCTTTGCCTAGTATTCCTAAGTAGTCATTTTGATCCTATCTGACTCCCTAAATTTGAAAGGATCACCAAGCGCTTTTCCTTTCACGCTTGTGTCAAATCTGAAAGAGATAGAGTCACCTTTTCAACCGTTTCTCGACTCTTAAAATATGAAACGGTGAAGTTTCTTATTTTTCAATGTAGTAAAAAATTAATCGCCCGCGATCACACGCCCTGTTAGATTTTTCTTTTTGGTCGTTTGATTGTGTGTCTTGACTCTTTTTCAGCCCGTGTGTGTGTTTGATCTTTCTCTCTTGTCATTGTTGTCACAGTGGCGGAACCCTCGGTTTCGTCTACTGGTAGTCCATATACGGACGATTCATCAGATGTTTCTCAATCCTCTGCTGAACTTCCGCAACCCTTTGGGGGACCAGTTGAGTTCAATTGGCCCTTTTCCGACCCTTGGTCTGAATTAAGAGTAGGGGCAGAGTCCCTTTCTCTTACATCGGGTTTGCCTTTTATAGCTATTGTTTTTCCTCCTAATCCTCGCCGTCTATTACGAGATCTAGCGGCAGGCTCAAACATGAGTGATTCCAGTGAGGAAATCCCAACGTCTGGTGAAGACTACCAGCTCTTCCCATGAAGATTATTTCCAGGAGACAACTCTGAACCAGCCATTATGTCATCATCCAGTCTCTCATTGCCAGCAGGGTATAGATCCTTGGGTCAGATCATTTCCGCTGCAGCCTCTATGGGAGTGTCAGCTCCTTCTACGAGACCGGTTGCTCCTTCATTGGGGATGTCTCCTCAGACACCCATCACTTCTGTACCCGCTCGGACCACTGTCTGTGTGGCTGCCTCTACACCCGCTGTCACGGCACCCTCCGTGAGGGCTATGCCGCCTCCTGAAGACGTTTATATAGCGACTGCTATGCCAGAGAAAATTTCTCCGGAGGAGTATCGATTGTCCCTACATCAACCGAACCCCGAGGTTGGACCATCCTCCCAAGATCCCAACCGCTCTTATTTTTTGCACTATGCGCAGGATGGTACACCTATGTATGCTTTTCCAGGTCAGTATGATGAGCACGGGGAATTTTTACGTCTACCCGCTCCTGAGGCTCACCTCCATGCTCAAGGTTTACCTTATAACCAGGCTTATAACCCGCAAGGGCAACCTTTCCAAGGCCAACCTTCGGGCCAACCTGGCTATCCTTATGACCCACAAGGGCAGCCCGTGCAAGGCTATCCTGCGGGCCAGCAAGGGCCATCATACGGTCCACAAGGACAGTATTACAACCCTTCCGATCAACCTGTGTAGCCTCAGCCGGGATACCAACCTGGGTCGGTCTATAGTCCTGGGGGGCAAATCCAGCCTTCTCAACCCATGCAACCTCAGTATCATGTTAATCCAAATGTTGCACACCAACCAGGACCATCTAATGGTCCTGCTACAGGTCAAACCGGTTACCAGCCACCACCTGGCTCTATTCCTCCACCAGGCCAACCGGTCTATCCGGCACAAGCTAGTGTTCCGCCTCTAGGCCAACCGGTTCATCCGGTACAACTTGGTGCTTCTCAACAGCCAGGTCAACCTGCGCAACCGACACAACCTGTTTATCCGGGTCAACCTGTTAACCCAGGACAGCCCACTCAGCCAGGTCCGCCTGCTCAACCAGGCCAGCCTACCCATCCTATTAACCCTGCACGACAGCCGACTTATTCAACGCCGCAACCGAATCCACCGTTGCCCCCTAATTATCAGGCTCAGCAGGGTCCCACCTACCAGCAACCCACTCAACCTCAGGGTGGCTACTATTCTCATGGTCAATACCGACCAAATTACAGCCAGCCCCAAGGGTCTAACTATCATCCTCAACAACCCGGTTATACCTATACTCAGCAGCCGAATCCAAATGCTGCTTACACAGGGCCGACTCCTAACCAGGGTCCCTACTCTGGTTATCAACCCCCGTACGCTGGTTACCAGCAACCAAATCAGGTTGGTTATAACACCTATACCCCCTACGGTCAGAATACTGCTAGACAGAACCCATGGGGGCAAGGATATTCCCAACCAGTGTGGAGTACAGGTACTAGTCCTTACCCAGGGCCAGGTATGTCGTCTAATCCGCCATTTTCGTTCTTGACTACCTTGGAGTTACCGGATGTTTCAAAATTAACGAATGATCCAATACTGCATAATCCCTATTGGCCTTCGGTTCCTACCAAAGTGCCTAGCGATTGCCCCAAGTTTGAGGGTAGAGCTAGGGAGGACCCCCAAGCTCATGTGATGACCTACCATCTTTGGTGTAACTCTTGGGTGGATGATTTAGTTCTTCTACGCCTCTTCCAGTGCACTTTGACTGGCGCTGCAGCTAAGTGGTATATCGAGTTGCCCCGTGGCATCTTTCAAGATTTCAATATGTTAGCCATGGCTTTTCTGACTCATTTTCAGTTACCGGTTCGCTATGAAGCCGGGACACACCTCCTGACTTCTTTGAAGCAGGACAAAGCCACCCACATTTCCGATCACATTCATGAGTGGCGACATCGTCGTAGACTGATCAAGTTCCATATACCTGATCAGATACTAAATCATTGGTTCACCACCTCCTTTGTTAACAAAATCACCCAAGATATTGCTATGGGAGCGTGTGTGACTGAAGAACAAGACATAGCACGTGCCCAATATCTGGATGTTGTATACTCACAGTCTAGCACGTTGTATGATATTTTGCCTGATGCTCCACGGTCTGGAACCTCTAAAGCTCCACCTACCCCTGCGGTGGATGGTGTTATTGGTTTCGTCTCTCATAATTCGAAGAAATCCTTGAATGGGAAGCAGAAGTCAAATTCATCCAATAATTCTGCTCCTCCCGCCCCTACCGATTCTGGCAAAAATGCAAAGGTTAACGCCGTTCAGGCCAATCCTACAGAGAAAACCTCCAAGGGGAAAAAGAAGGGCAAAGGTAAATCCAAATTCGACGCCCCAAAGCCAGAATCCAAACCTCATACTGAGGATGGTTCTCAATGTAAACCGAAGTATCCCTGCCTCATTTGTGAGGGAGACCATTATACCAAGGATTGTCCAAGACGATCTGAAGTTAGTCAACTTCTAAAAGGCTCCAAAGGGACTCCTGCAGTTCTTAAAGAACCATTCCCGTCTCAGCAGACCTAGATGGTTGAACAACCTTCACCATCTGCACCATTTGGGTCCCAGGTTTTTATGATGAATGGTGCTGCACCTATCTCTATCGCTACGCATTCGAAGGATTACAACGAATCGCGCCAAGCATCTGGGAAGGCCGTAGCAGATGGCCCACCTCCCCCACCTATCTCCGGTTCATTGGAAATTGAGAAGCCTACTCCTGAACCTGTTGTGAAGCCACCTTCTAAAGGTGTTCTTCGAAGATCTTCTTACAATCCGAATGCCCGTGCCGCTCAGCACTACAGTATTGTTGAGGATTTGGCACAGGCGCCTTTTGCTATGTCTGCACTAGAAGTTCTTCAAAGCTATCCTTCGCAACGGAAGGCTTTATTGTCTGCCATTGGTGGCATCGACCCCACCGATTCTAGTCTTCTCACCTTCGACTTAGAGAATTTCACCCCCCGACTTCCACATCAGATCGCTCTTGTTATTCAAGTCAGGATCAACAATCTTAACATCCATAGGGCCGTTTTGGATGAAGGTGCCTCTATCTGTGTCATGTCGTCCGCTTGCTGGAAGGCCATTGGCTCTCCAGCCCTTTCATCATTGCCCAATGCCCTAGAGGCATTTGATGGTCGAGAATCCAAACCCCTGGGTTTTCTCGAGAGTTTAGCGATCACTTTACAAGGGAATAATATCAACGTAGAAGTAGAAGTGGTTGACGCCAAGCTCAACTACAATATACTTCTCGGCCGCAGCTGGACTCATGCCATGCTATGCGTGCCATCCATCGTTTTTCGACTTCTTAAGTTCCCTCACGAGGGAAAAATCATTACGGTGGATCAGTTGTCCTTCTGTTATCACTCAGATTTTCCTTGAAGTTGTGGAAAACGAAAGTAAATCCGAGGTAACCACAAACCAACCTTCAGATACAGAATCTAGTCAATCTGTATCCAGAGAGGGCTCTCTCTTTAAAATTTAGCTTTGTTCTTAGAAAATATTAGGCTAGTTATAAGTCCAAGAGTTTTGTTTGAATTTAAATGGTGTAATCCGCCAACTAAGGGCATGATTGATTATTTCAGGCCATTGGGCTATGGAATCGAAAGGATGGCTTTACTGGATTAAGTTTCTACACACAAGATGGCTTTGCAGGGCAAGATAGCCAAACAGAGAACAATTTTTAGATATTAAAGTGAATGGAATGGATTTTGAAGGGATGAAAGGCAATTAAGAACCTTTCAACATGTTCAAAGAAAGAAAGTGAATGATTACAAATAAAGAGCAGTTAAGAATTATTTACTATAGTAATCAAAATGTTTAAACCAGCGAAACAAGAGCAATCAAGAATTCATTGTTTATAACCAGTTTAGAAGAAAACATTTAGAATAATCACAATTGAAATCAGAGTACACTTAAGCAATTTATGATTTATTATTTTTTGTCAATTATTCAGAATTGGAACACAGTGATATTATAAACAGATATAAAACTTAAAACATAGGATAGAAATGACTTATTGAATTGTAGTATGACACATGAATCCTGCAAAAAGTCTTGAGCTTCAATTCATCATCCAGCAAGCCACAAAGAAATTTCTCCAAAGCACTTTTATTCCAAAAATTCAATGTTACAGCAAAGTAGAAGAATCCACCCAAAATACTTCCAAGAGTGAAGTATTTATACAAATTCTAAACTAAAATATCTTGAAAAAATATCAAGATTGGTTCACAAATCTCTCCAACTATTTTACATAAATAGAACTTAAGTAAAGGACACTCAAACTAATGCATCTATTTGGAACTATTTTGTATGGATAGGTGATGACAAAGAGGATAATTCTAATTTGATCCAACTCTTAGTTGATGATAAGGCATCCAAGTCACTAACTGCTTCCTTTCTTTGTGCATTCTGCTCCAACATTTCTGCAAACTTTGGGTTCAATGATATCCTTTTATTTCTCAATCCGTAATAGATATGTAAAAAGTGAAAGAGGTTATTGTGTATTAATATGTTGGTGAGATAAACCTCTTTTATTTTCCTAAAATTTCTCTCCAGCTGTGCACAACAGGCTCTGCAAAAATATGTGTAAAACAGAGTTTTACAGAGTTTGAAAAATAACCTGTAAAGATGTGCATGTATCTCTCAATCTGAAATCATTGTGAAAAAAATGAGATAGGTTTTTGTATATGGGTCTCTTAGGAACACAAATCGCATTCATTTTTGTAAGATGTATTTCTTATTGGCCAACATACTCTCTGCAAAATGACAACTTAACAGGAATTTTCTGCAAAAAGTGCTTTCCAACATTGTTTAATATTTCCAAAACCATAACAGATGTTAGAAAAGTGAGAGAGGTTTTTGTAGATGGTCCTCGTAAGAACATAAACCTCCTTCATTTTATTGATCACAATAGTGTCTGCAAAAAAATGACTAAAACATGCAATTTCTGCAAAAATATTCCTTCTTGTTGTGTTTTTCATCTTTTCACTTTTTTGTTCTTTTGACTATTTTACTTTCACTTTAGACAAAATTCAACGTTGGTGAAAGCATTTTCATTTCCTCCTTTTACCATTTTACTGTCTCTGTAATTACTTTTACTATTTACCTTTGACTGCTCTGTAACTTCATTTTAACTTTCATTCTGACTTTTACCTGATACACTTTAACCACTGATACTCTTTAGTTGTTATGCTTTCTAACCTCTGTTTGAATAGATTTGATAACGCTCTTGGAGTAAACAAGTCTTATGACTAGTATTAAGACTGTTTATCCAAGGATGTGGTCTTATGATCACCTGTAAAACAAAACAAATTGTTAAGAAAGCATTGGTTTGCAGGGGAGGTCGAAAATGTTTCATTTGATTTTGAGATGTCTATGGAGTGAATCTAGAATGATTTTTGGGAGGTAAACCATGCTCGAATTGGTTAACAGAGGCTTCAGGTGGCACAGCTGGGTTACAAAGGGTTTTAATGCACAATCAGGTGAAAATGAGCAACACTAGGGTGTTTGTGTTTAAACGGGTAAACGGTTGATATTGGCGGGTAAGCTTTGAATGAACAGTGATTTGAACAGGTACTGGTTGAGGCGGAAGAACACTGGAATCCTTGAATTTCGATTCTCTTTAGCAAAGTAACGGTCGGCATGTTTCAACAGTTGATTTTGAAGGCTTTTCATGAAATATTGAAAGATTTTCCTAAGTAAAATGGGATTTTACTTAGAAAAATATTTTGAGAGGTGAATGAATGTGATAATGGATAACTTCAAGTACTTAGGTCTTTTCAATTATTGGGCCGAGGGTCCGGTCCCTCCAAAAGTCAAGGAAATGTCTTGAGCCTCTTTAATTTTCAAATACCTTAGCACTTAGGGGAAATTAGTGAAATCTTTAGGGAAAATGAGAGGGGAAATTAATAATTTTGACTTTGCTCTGCTGTGAACTTTTCCCAATGTAGTATCTGCCTTTGCACTTGTGATGAAAGTAAAATTGAACACATTTAGAACCATCATTCATCATAGGTAATTCTACAACAAAATCTACCTACCCTACCTACTTTACTCTACCATTTTTTCTTCTTTATTAGGGTGCACTTAGACTGGCAAACCCTTATCACACCTTTTCGTTTACATATGGAAATCTATCTAGTTCTAACCTTATTACATCCAAGGGCTCAGATTAAACTGTTGAGCTCCTTTTATTAACTCTACCTATCTACTTATCTGACAATATTAAACTGTTTGGTCAGATTTTATTCTCTATTCTACAACATGAAATTGAAAAATGAATTAGTCAAGTTTAAACAGTTTGACTCTTCATAAATTGTGGAAAAAGTTTAACAAGCTGCACATAATTACTTATTACAGAAAATGAAATAGTAGTGGCATTTAGACTTGCACACTTTCCTGGTCTATTTTTTGTTTGGGGTTCATTTCTTTCATTTTTTTTTGACCATTTTATTCTTTTCACCCTTTTGATTTTTCTTTTAGGGTATACCCTCTTTACATTTTTTAAATTTTTTGATTTTTTGATTTTTTGAGAATATGGAACACCTTTGCAACAAGAAAAAGGTTTGAACATATTGCATAGTTCATCAAGTCAATCATGAAAAATGACACCTATTGGTATAGGAGTCTAACACCTTCTTCACCTCCACCTCCGAGAACAACGTTCCATACGTGGATCAGATCCCGAATCCCCCTGACAGTGTAGGACCTGGTCTCTTCAAAGACCCCGTCCTCATGGGTATTTTTCCCGCACTACCACCGCACACCGCTCAAGTTAATATGATCTCCAAGTCTGATGACCCCTGGCTCATCCCTACGCCTGAGCAGGTGCTTGAGTTTGGATAATTAATGCCCCTGACTCTAGTAGAGATTAGCTACTGTGAAATTATTGCTGCATCTGATCCTCCCCCTCCTCAGCATGCTCCTTCGAGCATGGCTCTCGACATCTATTCTCAATCCCCCTGGCTTGGCGAGGCTGAATCGTCGGATCCTCTTAAAGAGACTTTTCCTTCCGATGAAGCCATTACTGAAACAATGTCTCTTGAGGAGCTGCCTTGGAGCGATGGACATCATCATTCCTCCTTTATGCCCTACCTGGGGGCAATGTCAGATTGTCTAGAGCATTATGCATCTCAGGTTCTTACTCCTCCTCTCCAAATGCCCATCTTGACGCACGAGGTTCTTTCGGAGGGAAACATGAGTAATATCACTCAAACCATCCCGATCAACATCTCTGTTAAACCGGGGATCGTTGAGAATATACACGTGGGAGTGACTTGTTCTCCTGATGAGATTCAATTCTATACTGATCTTTTTAAATAATTCAGAGATGTGTTCGCTTGGTCCTACGAGGAAATTCCTGGGATTGATCCTAGTATCGTAGTGCATGAGATTCCAACCTACCCTGGTGCGAAGCCCATGCGCCAACACTTACGCCCAGTGCATCCTCGCAAAGTCGCTGCAATTAAGGCAGAAGTTGAAAAACTTCTGAACGCGGGCTTTATTTATCCCATCCCCCTCACAGAATGGGTTTCCAACATTGTCGTTGTCGATAAAAAGCAGGGTACTATTAGGGTCTGTGTTGATTACCGTGACATCAACCGCGCCTGTCCGAAGGATAATTATCCCACTCCGTTCATAGACCAAATCATTGACGAATGTGTCGGAAGTGAGATTTATTCCTTGATGGACGATTTCTCGGGGTATAATCATATCAATATTTTACCTGAGGATCAACACAAGACTGCATTTATATGTCCGTGGGGTAATTTCGCTTATAA
Organism: Pinus albicaulis; assembly: GCA_034641835.2. Lineage (NCBI taxonomy): Eukaryota > Viridiplantae > Streptophyta > Pinopsida > Pinales > Pinaceae > Pinus > Pinus albicaulis. The sequence continues at coordinate 269,368,238 of CM076575.1, read as the reverse complement.
AAAGCTCTCGTTTGGCTTGAAGAACGCTGGAGCTACTTTCTAGCGTGCGATTTCTTATGCTTTCCATGACATACGCCATATCGTTCAGCCTTATCTGGACAACTTGCCAACTCATTCAGCTAGGCGAGAGGACCACCCTGAACACCTTCGCCAGATTTTCCTTCACTGTAGGTGCTACAATATTAGGCTTAATCCTCATAAATGCATCTTTTGCGTGGATTCTGGCCATCTTTTGGGATTCATAGTCTCCAAAGATGGAATTTTCCATGACCCTTTAAAGGTCGAGGCTATCATCAATCTCCCATTACCCTCCTCGTTATATCAGTTGCAGAGTCTGCAGGGAAAAGAGAACTTCCTTCGACGCTTTATCCTGAACTATGCCGAGGTGTCCAAAGGATTCACGCACCTATTAAATCAAAACATCCCCTTCCATTGGGACGAAATTGCTCAACAATACTTTGAGAAGCTGAAGACGTTACTCGTTAATTCTCCTTTGCTTCGTCCTCCAGACTACCACCATGATTTCACTTTGTATCTCGTCGCCGCGTTTAGCACCATAGCTATGGTTCTGGTGCAGGATGACGATGATGGTAATGAACATGTCATTTATTATCTATCACGGAACCTTCTCGACACAGAAATGCGTTATGCTCACGACGAGAAGTTGGCGTTAGCCGCAGTACACGTTGTGCAGCGTTTTCGCCACTACATCCTCTTGCGTACGATAACAGTGGTTTTGAATTGCAACCCCATGACATATATTCTCTCTCGACAATTACTGGGGGGGAAAATACTCCAAATGGATTGTTATCTTGCAGGAGTTTGACTTAGAGTTCACTACTGCTAAGTCAACCAAATCACTCGTTTTCACGGATCTTATATGCTCGCTCCCGACAGACTCCACTCCTTCACACTCCGAGGATCATATCCCGGACGAAACTCTTTTCCTTATCAGTACTCGCGACCCTTGGTACGGCGACATAATTATGTATCTGCAAACCTCCACATTTCGGTCTAAGTTGACTAAAGATGCCCGACGTCGGATTCGGCATCAGTCTCAACCCTACCGCATCGTAGGAGATACCTTATACCGCGTTGGAGTAGATTCGGTGCTCCGCCGGTGCCTCACCTTGGAAGAGGCTGAAAGGGTCTTAAATGACTGCCACAGTGGTGCCTGTGGTGGAAATTTGTCCGGATATGCCACTGCCTAGAAAATTCTGCGAGCAGGTTACTTCTGGCCATCAATATTTAAAGACTGTATCGTTGCAGTCCGTAAATGCCACACGTGCCAGGTGTTTCAGCGCAAGATGCGCACGCCGCCTCTCCCTTTGCATCCTATTATTACCGTCGGCCCTTTTGAAAAATGGGGCATGGATTTTATGACGTGTAACCCTCATTCGGCCGTGGGGCATGCGTATATAATCGTCGTTGTCGACTACTTCACCAAGTGGGCCGAAGCGATGCCTACACTAGCTGCCGACGGTAAGGCAGCTGCCCAATTCATCTTCAACCACATCATTGCACATTTTGGGGTCCCTCAGGCCATCGTTACTGACCATGGTACTCACTTCCGAGATTATATGATGGCCGAGTTGACTTCAAGATTGGGCTTACGCCACAATAGCTCAACGCCATATTACCCTCAAGCAAATGGCCAGGTTGAAGCAGTGAACAAGGTTCTGGTCACTATGCTTCAACGAACAGTTTGTATTCACAAATCCAATTGGCACCTCCAACTGTTCTCAGCTCTATGGGCGTACCAGACATCTGCAAAGAGTTCAACTGGATTCACACCATTTCAATTGGTGTATGGTCTGGAAGCAACTCTTCCGATTGAATGCGAGATTCCTTCTTTGAAATTAGCTGTGGAAATTCTACTCGATACTTCTGCTGAGGAAGAGCGTCTTTTGTATCTAGAACGGTTAGATGAAACCCGCCGCTTACCTGCTTTAGTCATTGAAGCACAAAAGAAGCGGGTCAAAGCTCACTTTGATCAATCAGTTTCTCCACGTTCATTCATCGAAGGGGACCTTGTCCTCCTATACGATCAAGCGCATGACAAGCTTGGTGCCGGTAAGTTCCAACCTATGTGGCATGGGCCCTACATAGTAAAACGCGTTTTGAAAAATGGGGCTTATGAGCTTATAGATTATGAAGGAGCTCCGCTGACGCAGCCCAAAAATGGGCTGTACCTCAAAAAATACTACGCCTGAAGTGATTTTTGGTGTGGTGTGTGTACATAGGTGTGTATTTTTCATTTGTGTGCATGTGTGGTGTGGTGTGCGATGTAAACATCTTTCTGTTGATCGGGTCTTCCTGATTGTGCAGATGTCCATCAATCCGTTTGTTGGTTTCGCGGATGGTGCCTCCCGCAGTACCAGGAATCTGTCTTCGGCAGCCGGGGTAATCTACGATCCTGCTGGTGAGTTGGTCAACCTGCAAGGTGTGTGTCTGGGACGTGCTACAAATAACATCACGGAATATAGTGTTGTGTTAGAATTATTAACTAAGGCTGTAAACCTTGGTATTCGTGAATTACTTGTGTATCTAGACTCGCAACTTGTAGTATTACAGCTTAATGGTCATTATTCAGTCAGAAACCCATCCAGTTTACGTCTTTATCTGCGTATTCATTTACTGGAAAGAAATTTTGACTATATTACATATCAACATATACCCAGGCATATGAATACATTAACAGATGCAGTAGCTAATTTGGTGCTAGATAGACATTTGCATAATTTGTAAAACAACATCACATTTAAAAAGAAAGATCCATCCAGAAATAGATATGTATATATATAGATATCGAAATTTTTACATAGTGTGCGTCGCATAAAATCAAAAAATATACATGTTCGCCTTAATACATCCGGAGACGACATGTCTCTCAAAAAATATGCATGAAATAAACCCTAGGTGTCTAATCTGCGTGGTGCTCATGATAAGAAGTCACCACACGCACTAGCCGTCTCAAGATCTGGTGGAGGTGACTAGGCACTCCCACCGTATGTCTCTGGTATGCTAGTGGGACATCTTCCAGCCGAGCGTAGTCTAGAATCCCCCGGGTGATCCCCTCGAGGTTCTGGATCAACTCTCCCCCCTCGGCACCCTCCGCCTGAGGGTCAGCCGTGGGCTGAGTTCTCCGTGAGATATGAGACATACCGGCAGGTCGCTCTGGGCCGACATCTGCATATACATAACACACTCTCTTTAGAACGAACATGCATTAATAAAAAATCATAAAATACAGAAAATAAAAAGATGATCTTACCCAACTCCTCGTCCCAATCATCTCCCTTCGGGAGTGGAAGATCTGGATCACCAGTGAAATCGGTTCCTGCATATGGCCAGTCTTCGACTACGATCAACTGACACTGTAGCCACCCAAAAAACTCCGGCCTCTAGAACATCTATTGGCCCCCTCCCGCTCTGGGCATCAGTGCTGCCCAGCGAGCCATTCTCGGCTCTCGTGGTATCAGCTCAGCTACTATGGCCCCTTGGCCTTGGAATATTGGTAGTCGTTCTAGAATGAATGATGCCAGGATAGAACCATAACCAAACTATTTCAATTTGGCTTGCTTGCACTTTGTCAGCTGCCTCTTCATTTTGATTGTCACTGTTGTGGCCCAATCAAATAGTGTAGGACTCATACACTCAGAGGCGAGTATAAGTTGGGCTTTGGTGGCTTCATGCGGAGCCTTCGCTCCTGCAACACGCGTAATGGTGTGAAGCACTACTCTGAGTGCTACATCCTCGATGGTGTGAATGTCTACCTTTCCGCTTCCAGATCCGGTTTGTGCCCCTGGGCACACCCTCGCCATTACCTGCTCCATCTTTTCACCAGATGGTCTGCTCCCTATTAATATGTGCACCGGACCTCTGCGCGACAGTCCAGTTATGAAGTATACGTCAGAAACCTCCAGTTCCACTACTTGATCCCGCAGCTTGAACACTTGTTCATCTACATCCCAAATACTGATCAGGTACTATAGAAGCTCAGGTTGAGCTCGTAAGCAAGGTGTCAGGAAGAATTTCTTTAGCCCACAATTTCTAATGGCATCCATACAAGTTTCATTCTCCATGGCTAATTCATCCTCTTCTCCATGCTCCCGTTCTCTCCATTCAATCACCATTTTTCTTGGTTGCATGCATCAACATGATCAAAACCCTTGATTAGATCTCTTTCATGCTTAAAAATTCACTTAAATTACTCACAATTCAGCAATTTTTGGGGAAAAATTCGGTTCCTCCATTGGCGCGGGCCCTGTGTATATAAAAGCCCATTGGTGCGGGTCCGTGCCCGATACCCGCGCCAGTGGACGGAGCCCTAAATTTTTAAGATCCTTCCACAAAAATCTAATGAGCAATGGGAAACTATGAAAAATGGATCAAAATGGAGTACAGGGAAGCACCTCTTACCTGGAACGAACGAGAATCTGAACGCTAGCCCGGATCAGTCGCAATCGTCGTCAGAAGTTTGCACACCAAACAGACCACTGTTGCTCTCCAATGAGGTAAATAGTAAAAGTAATTTTATTTTTACCATTTGAGACTTATTTATAAATTTTTGAACTCTAATTAGGTTTAAAAAGGCATTTTTATTAATGTTTTAATATACTTTGTCAAAAATTGATTTTACACTTGCCTCGATGTGCAGTAACAGGTTTGTACGCGACTTAAACGGTGAAACGAGTTGTATTTTATACTTTTTCAGACTCGGTAAAAACACGAAAAAGTCACTTTAGAGTCATCTTTCAGCACTTTTCTGACTCTCTAAACATGAAAAGATTGTTGAGGCCCTTGTCATTTCGATCTCGTTAAAGTGGTTGCGAATCGACATCTACCCAGTATACGTTTACCCCTTTTTTGGGCTGGGATGGATTATTTACGAAAAAGGAATACCCTAGCCTATCGCGACTAGGAGGTTTTCTCAGATATTTTTTTCTACCTTTTCGGGTCTGAGGAACTATTTACGAAAAGGGACCATTGGAGTTTACTTTTCAGCTGTCTTTTCAAACTCTCTAAACATGAAAAGACGCTAAGTTATTCCTTTGTCAGACTCGTTAAACCCTGATGACATCGGATTCAGTTGAAATGACACTATTCGAGTCGCACCTTCCTAGGGCTCGTTAAATGTACTAGGATGGACTTTTATCACAAGCATATGCTATCCCCTTCAAGCTTGTTATCAAAAATAATTGGGGTACTCGCCAGAAATGGCGGGGAAAAAATGGAACCAGCATCATTGTCGTGTCGGCAGTATGTCACTCTTGAACATGGCACTTTTCTGCATTTGTGTCGGTTTCGAGACATCTCCTCTCGTTTTTCACTTGCCTCTGTGGGTTTGGGTAATCCCTTTTGACCTCTCATTTTCTTTTTGCCTTGTCACTATGACCTCTAATCTTTTGATGTCAAATACTGCCAAGTCCACTGTCGTTTCGTTTATATGTTCAAGATAAGTTGACCTCTACAAGATTCAACCTTCCTCTGATTCTCATCTGATCATGATTCACAAAACATTATGTTCCTTTGTCTTGTATCGATGATGTGGGAAACACTATGGCCCACCTTCGATCAAGGTCACTTCCTGTCGACTCCAGCTCATTATCCAGGAAGCTGATCTAGAGCCTCCCTTTTGGTGCCTTGGAGCCTGCATGGCTCAATGGCAGGTTCTTCGCATTCGACACGAGGTTTTCATCATTGGCCTCTGATCGAGTGATTCTACGGGTGTTCGACGTCAGCTCATTGATTCACATGCCATAGATTGTACCTGTAGTAACTTGAGGGCCATCGTCATTATTGGTGGTACCTATCGCGTCTATTAACAGATTTCATCATTGGCTGGTAATCAAACGATGTTCTCGCATGTTCGACTTCAGCTCATTTATTCACATGCTTGGACTTGTACTGTGTTCGGGTCGAGATAGAGCGCAAGACCCTGGATTGTGTCTGTTGTAATCCAGGCTGCAATTTTGTGGATTATTATGATTAGTTACATGACTCGCTCACTGGATGGCTGTGACCATACCTGAGTCTATTTATCGATCCCTACTGGATGGTTGCACCCATGCCTTGGATCTGTATTATTGTATACTTTGTTATGAATGGTTGCACCCATACTGCATATATATCATGTATATGAGATATCAGTTGTACTTCTCCACGCAGGTTTTTCGACGGCAGAGTTTTCAGTTGGACATGTTCTCGTAAAGCATTTCACCCCTCTCTCTCTCTCGGGCCTCATGCTTTAGGGGGCATCTGTTACACAATAATTTGTCACCATCCATACAATCCCTGTCCCACACATTGGAGGGCTCATTTTGTGACTTGTGAGCAATAACATGGCTTGAAAATACTTTCATGACATCCCTCTGAACAAGAGATTTCATTGCCCTGAAGACATCTCCTTGTGAAAAACCCTAAAAATGGCCCTTTTTGCATTGGTGCGAGCAGGAAGTTCAGTACCCGCGCCAATGGGGAAAATACTTCAAAGAGGCCGCACCAGTTGGCGCTCTATCCCAGAGTCGCACTCGCGCTAGCCAATTTAAGGATTGTTTTTTAAAAATAAATGGCGGAAGTTTCATCCTAACTAATCCAGGAACTGATATCTATCTTGAGTTGGGAGGTTTGGCTACGGATCTCCACAGAGAGGAAGTGGTTTTCCACCTCTCATGGAAGCTTCCTTTATGATAGGGCCAATCCCACGATTATAGGGATCCCAACTCCCCTTCCTCCATCTATAAAAGCTTGCTCATCTCCATTGCAAGCTAGTCTTCAAGTTCCCAAATTCCCAAGAGCCTTATGCTTCAAGAGCCTTCATAATTCCCTTAAGGCCAATTTCAAGAAAGGAGACTATCATCAAGATCCGAAGAGAGAGGTTTGTCCCATCCCTGGCAGGCTTTTCGAGACATGTTCTACTGGCGACCCATTCCGAAGGAGAATTCGGCGTCAGAACTATGGTTGTAATTTTCCTTTGATTGATTATTAATGAACGACTATTGGTTATGGTTCCACTCTTGTTGTTTATGATGATGATTTATGTCCTTTCTGACTGACATATAGTTGCATCTACTGGATTTTATGCTTGTGTTTGTTTTTTTTCTCGCATGTGCAGGTGTCCCATCACGGAGATCGTGGGGATCGTGATCTGCCAGAGCTAAGGAACGAGAGCGCCACCTCTTCTACAACGACTGTGTTGGATTCTAGGTAAGCCTTCATCGCTAGTTGGTTTATTTGCAATTAGGAACCTGCACTATAGCGTGTGACGATTGTTGCTAGACTCGGTCTGGGCTAGTAGGGATCACCTCTATCCGTAGAGGGGATTTACCTCCACAACATATATATATATATATATATATATATATATATATATATATATATATATATATATATATATATATATATATATACATATACATATATATTATATAATATAATATATTATATTTTTATACATATTATATATATTATATTATATAATATATAATATATATAAATTATATAAATTATAATTAAATGTTAACTTTAATTAAAGTTCCAAATTCAATTCACATTTCAAACTTTGCAAAGTCCGTTGGTTCGTGGAATATAAGCCAAGGTCCATTATCCAAATGCCAATGTTGAAATATATATGGAAATCTGCATATCCAAATACCAAGGTCCATTATCCAAATTTCAATGTTGAAATATATATATGGCAATGCCAAAGTCTGTAACATTTAATTGCCAAGGTACGAAATAATGTAGTGGTAAAAACATTTTAATGGGAGTGGCATCAGGTTTGAACCCCGGACCTTTGCGCCACAAGCCAGCGCTCAATACCAATGTGCCATATGCATGAGACTTGAAAGGCATCCCAACACGTGGGTATTTTAGGCTTCAAGTACGTGCCAACGGACGGAGGAGGGGGGCAGCCCCCTATCACGTGACCCTGCTCCACGACTGTGCGCTAGGGAAAACCACTAAGTGCGCTTAGCACGAGATTATTTAATTAAATTTTAGTTAAACATTAATTAAGTGCAGTTTAAGTTGGTGGCTCTTTTGGCAGCGCACACCAAATCTAGCAGACCCCCAGTTTTGGCAAGGTTAGCTGGAGTTCCTCCAGAATTAGTGGAGAAATTGCAGGAATTTTGTTTTTGCCATAATGGAGGAAATATTCGACCATTTTTGGAAAATGAATATTCAATTTTAGATGATTTTTTCATTCTAGAGACAATGCTATAGGTTTCAGAGGCTGAAAATGACTTCTACATGTGAGTTTTCTATAGGGAAGTTCAAGGGAGCCGAGGGCCACTAGAGAAGGAGGTCAAGTTTGGACCAGCCAGAGTCAGTTTTCAGTAATTGGATGGTCATTTTTAGATGATTTGTATGTTCTAGAGACAATAGTACAGGTTTTAGGAGTATTTGAATAATGTACACAAAACGTTTTCCAAATTTGAGCTAATATAAGAGGCACAAGCTATGGAGCTGGACCAAGGAGATGTAGCCCAGGAGGGGTGAACTCCTTCATCAAAAACTTGTGTTGATGGCTCTGTTTATGGTTTTTTTTTCATGTTTATGTTATTGTTCAGCTATTACTTATGTTGCTTATTTTTCATTAATTTCAACATAAAAAACAAGACAAATTCTTGTTTTGACACTCACCTGCACCAAGGAAACTAAAGCACCATAAGAAAACAAGAAGCAAATAAAATATAATTCTGGAATTTTAATTAGCACATAAATACTAACATAAAAGTTTAGATCAATGGTTTTCCTATCTTTCCAAAGTAATACTTCCCATAGGAACAAGGAATTTGGTAAACTCTTGAACCTATCATGGTGTTAGACCTATCATTGGTTGGATGGTATAAATACTTTAGAGTTCTATGGGGTTTAAAAATGGTTTTGATGTTTCTATTTGAAAATATATTGGCAACGATATCAGGGGTACCTTTTATGTAAGGGATAGAGACTAGGCCATGGGGATGAGAAGAGGGGATAGAGTGGTTGGAATTAGGGTTAGAAGTAGTCGTAAATGCTTTATTGATTTGAGAGGATGAATAGACATTGGCTCTGAAAGATTTGATCCGATGGGATTTTCTTGAAGGAAGGAAACAAGGAGCATAGATTTTAAGGGCTTGAGTGATAAGATTTGTAGAACAAGTTTCTTTTGGGATGGGCAGTGGTGAGAACGAGCGTGAAGATAATGGACACTTTGAGTCTTCTTTTTGTAGAATGTAAAAATATACACTCACTTATTAATTGTATAGTGTTAAAACCTATAATGTGAAGGAGGATTCCATTAAGGGGGGATGATGTGTAATTCATACTTCCTTTCATCTCTAAGTCAATCTTATGGGGAGATGTTGGTGCATAATCATTTGTGCACATCAAATTTTTTTATGCACCTCATTATCATCAAAAGAACATTGAGATCATCAAAATTAAGCACTATAATTATTAGGATAATGTCAACACATTTAGTTAATAAATCGTTCAGCCATTTTTTGTGATCCCAAGTTGTTAATAATCTTAACTTAGAGAATCTAGCTAGATGGCTTAGTTAATTATGGATTAAGTAAGCAATAACATGTAAACATATACTTTATAAATTACAGCTAGGTACTCACTATACTATGATTATGGAGATAGAGAATAATCGATATTTTCCTTTGGTCCATCATTGTTTCTCTTTTGATGGTTTTAACATGTATATATGGTGTTTATTTTTGGATTTCTTATAATCGATATTTTCCTTTGGTCCATCGTTGTTTCTCTTTTGATGGTTTTAACATGTATATATGGTGTTTATTTTTGGATTTCTTTTTGTGTCATCCTTCCAATCACGTCAAAATTCAAACAATACTTATCTTCTCTCCTCCTGAGAAATAAAAACACTCCTTACCTCCTTCCTAATTTCCCTTCTCCTCCTACCTATTCTTTGCAAAAGATATGCCAAAATCCTTTACAAAATATATTTATAAATTCATCATAAAAATGAGGGCTATAAATCCTCTAAAAAGGTATAAGAGAATGAGTGAAATTCTCAACATTAGGTTTGGGCCTACATATCCTTTGGAAAATAGGTTGATAAATTCGAAATCCTTCCCCTTGTTGATTTTTGAAGTGTCTTCCATACTAATAATTATATTTTATGATTATGGTCTTTTCACATTCGTGTTCATTAATTTCAACCTTCAATAATTACATAGAATACATCAACCATATAGAAAATAAGACAATAGGATTATAAAGAGACAAGTACACAAAAAACAAAAAGTTTTACCAACCCAACATGGGAAAAAACCTAGCCAACTTTTTCCATAAAGAATCAATGCAACAAGAGATAAATCAAAGTCAACTAGAAATATGACCAACCACCAAATACCAAGTCAATACTCCACAATTTTGACCACATAAGCTCTACAGCAAGGTCAAGAAAACATCCTCCTAGTCTTCCTTAGAACTCGCACTTTGTCCTAGAGATTAGCCTCATAATGTGCATTGCATCTCAGAGATACATCACAAAATTAAGATCTCCAAGAGGTCCAGCAACTATGCCTTGGGATGCACACTCAAACAGTGATATGCCATAGGTATGAGATATCCAAATGGGGCCAAAACAAGTCCTCTAGATCTATGTTGTTCCACATAGGTATATGTGTCATAGACCCGTATTTATCCCACACTGTTTCATAGATAAAACTGCCTCAAATTTTCACATTGTCACAACCTCAGAACTACATTGTTACAAAGATACATGTGCCTCATGTTTTGTTGAAAATGGCAACAAGAAAATTTTAATTCAATTTTCCCTTGAATTAAATAGGAAAAAATTGTAATTCCACATCACAAGATAACTTGTACGAGTTAAATAAGATAGTTTGACTTAGTTGGTTCAATTAATTTGAGTTGAGGGCCTAACTTGAGTCATGTAGAGTGTCTCCTAATTTATAGGATCCTAGATTGAGTTTATTTTGAGTTGTAATTAATTAAATCAATAAAACTAAGTTAAATTCAGTTAAACTAGTTCCAACTATTGGAGGAACTAGTGGAAGGTCTAGTAGTGGGGTGTGTACTTAGTGATCAACCAGTTAAATGATAAATCAACCATAATTAACTCATGCATGCAGGATATATGAGTTACCCAGTTGAGATTGGAGTTCAAGGGAAATGTACTATCATTTTTATAATTATTTAAGTTGTATATGTGGTGCATGAAGTCAAAGAAGGACCTATAGGGATTACACAGTTCTGCATGGAGAATTTTTTAATTAATAGGGGCATAATTCCAAAGGAAAGAAGGGATTTGGAAAGTAGGAAATTGATTAATTCTTGACTAGAGAAGGCTTGTGAAGTAGTGAGATAGATTGTAGTAGTGTAGAGATTGTTCAGACTTGAACAAGCATTATATTTCTCCTCTATTTTATGATTAATGCAAACAAATAGGAAGGGGTTTTGAGAAGTGGTTTTCCCCTAGATATATTCGTGTTATGTGTGTTAATTGATTGATGTCACATGTTTTTGTTATTGCTTCTCTATTGTGAATTTATTTCTGCATATGAGTAGAGTAGATTCAAGTCTATTGTTTTAGTAAATTAAAATTAGAAGTTTGAATCCACAAGGAATTTCTACATGGTATTAGAGCTAGAATCATAGTATGGAGGAGAAATAGAAGTTTATGCAGGAGGTTTGAATTTCAATATCAATGTTGGAGGTATTCTCCAGGACTAAGAAGATGACTTCAACCAGACTGAGGCTTGATTCTGCTCTGGAAGGAACCAAAATTTTTGTGACATGGAAGATATGTATGGAGGTGGTATTAGATGATAACGGGTTACTATATTACATAAAAATAGATGTAGTAAAACCCCCAGTAGTTGATGCCCAGGATCTTGGTCAATGGAAGAAGGATGTAGCTAAAGTGAAGAGGATTATATTGGAGGGAGTTCGAGATCAAATTGTCTCGAATCTCCATGGGAAAGAAGCCCCATTCACGATGTGGAAAAAAATGATGAACTTGTTTGAGAAAAATAGTGACCATAGTAATATGGAATCGAATGACAAGCTTCATATCATCAAAATGCAGAAAAATGACACAATTCTGCAGTACCTGAGAAAATTCACACAATGCCATGATGAACTTTGTGGGGTCGATGTTGCTATTCCAGAAGAATATTTTGTAGCTATAGATCTGTTGGATCTTCCAAATATCCTGAACAATTATCAATATTTTGTTAATGATAGAGATAAACTACCAAGTTAGGAGTGGTTATGGTCTGATCCAATGTAGGAAGATATCAGAAGGGACAATGAAGATGATACCTCATCCAAAGAAGTGGAAGATGAGCTTGCATTAGTCAGCAAAGGAAATAAATCCAAGGGAAAGAAGTCCCGAGACGAGGAGGGAAAGAAGAAATAATTTTCCAACATCAAGAGCTTTCAATGCCATGAATTCAGGAACTATGCCACGAAATTTCCACATAAGAATGAAAGCAAGAAAGAGCCTGCAGTAGCAACAATAGGTGAAGCTCTAGCTTCACAATTCGAGCTTGATTTTACTCTCATTGCATGCATGGAAAGCATAGTAATGGGAAGCATGTGGTATCTCAATAGTGGTGCCTCATTCCATATGATAGGGAATAGAGATCTCCTCAGTGACTTGGAGGAGAAATACCTCAAGAAGAACATTGAGTTTGGAGATGATGGGAGGTATAACACGGCCGATATCAATACAGTTATTTTTTAGAGGGAGTTTGGATCCCCTCTCATACTCAAGGATGTGATGTTTGTTCCAGGACTAAAGAAGAATCTTGTTTTTGTCGTGGTATTGGAAGACCGTGGCTACAATGTGATATTTAGCAAAGGGAAGGTTTTCCATAGACCCATCGCCACGGGACAAGTGAATAAGATCGATGTGTGAGTCAAGAATATGCATGAACTTGAGGTAGAAGATGCATGTAAAGCTTTGAGGATCAAGGAAAAGGTTAGAGACTTGGTGTTTGAGAGGGAGCATGATTTACTTCTCAACATGCAGCCTCAGAAGCATCCTCAACAAGTTGTGGAACAACCAGAAAAGGAGAAATAGAGAGTAGGCCAAGTGGAAGCATCCACTCAAGAAAAGACCTCCAGCAGTGATAAATTTCAATCCAAGTGGGCAGAGGAAGCACATTAAGTCATACCTTCGAGTGTGAGGTGGGGCGATGTGAATCAATAGTCCCAAGAGTCGCAGAAATTTGGGTAGGGTCCATTGAGGTGTTTTTGTATCATGGATCATTACCTTGCTATGGGGGCCCACAATATTCAGTAGCAGGAGGATCAATTTTTGTCAGATAATGAGGAGTGAAGGAAGGAAATAAATTGGTTAAGCTTTGACCATAGTAGGCTTGCGAAGCAGTGAGATAGATTTTACTATTGCAAAGATTGTTCAGACTTGAAAAAGCATTGTATTTATCCTCTATTTTTTTATTAATGCAAACAGATAGGAAGGGGTTTTTAGCAATGGATTTCCCATAGATATATCCTCGTGTTATGTGTGTTAATTGATTCATGTCGCATTTTTTTGATATGGCTTCTTCATTCTGAATTTCTTTCCGTAGATGAGTAGAGTAGATTCAAGTCTATTGTTTTAGTAAATTACAATTATCAGTTTGAATCTACAAGGAATTTCTACATATTTTTGCACTATCATAGTCTCATACTTTCATTCCATAGAGACAATTTGAGCCTCATAGCTCATATCCCATAGAGAGACAATGCCTTAAACTTAAAACCTTTTTATGCCTCAAGGTGAGATTTTTATTGCCTTAGAAAAATGAGCTTCCATGCCTGAGATAATAGATCTGAATCATTTCTTTTGGAGGGAAAAGATACAAAATTAAATTTTCATTTTTCTTTCTCTTAATGAGCCTTATAAAATTTTTCCTTTTGAATTAAAAATATTGTTTTTTCTTGCAAGCATGAATAACATGCTTCATATAATTTTATGTTGTAACTATTACAATGTACAAGTGATACATTATGAAGACCTACCATAGCTGCAAAATCAACACTCCCTCTTAGCTAGGTAGGTATTGATAATTACTATCGTGATGTTCTCTGTATACACGATATCTCTAAGAAAAGGTTCCATTAATTCATTATCTATGTCAAAACCCTTGAACTACATCATCATCATCTTATCATGAGCATCATCATCATCACTAGAATCATTATCTATCATCAAAACTTGCTAGTGTCCATATTTGGGGCGGTACCAAACCCATGGAATTTTCATCAACATATTAGGACTCACTCCTCCATAGTGATCTATCCCCATGGCATTTCCCTATGCCAAAATTTTGAGACCTCAACTAGATAGCTCTCACTCACCCTTGTTGGTGAGCACTTTGGTGCAAGACCTAACTCAACCGCTCTTGGTTGGTGATGTTAGTCTCCTATATTCTACAATATCACTAGATGACTATGAATTTTATACAGTCTGCTGAAAATAACATTCCCTGACTATCATTTATTTTCAGAAATCTTACTGCCTTCATTATCTTCATTTAACCTATCCATTATCTCTCACTTTAGCTATTCAGATCACTCTCATTACTTTGAAATCTCATGTTTAACCCCAAATCCCTCATATTAACCTCTTTCCCTATGCTAAAACCCCTTTTTCCTCACAAAATCCCTTACCCTTCAATCATTCCCCTTCTTCTCTCTAAACAATGTAAAAAACCCATTTTTTACGTTGTTTTAAAAATAAATTTAATTTATTTGAGACCCACTATTTTAAATGAAACCCTGTTTATTTAAAACTACCCGACCCCTTATATGTTTTAGCCCTCGCTTTAAGAACCTTTATCCTCCACTCTCATATAACCTTGGCCCCCACCTTTATATTTAAGTGTCTCCGCTTTAATATACCCCAGGCCCCACATAATAAAAACCCCACATTATTTTAAACCGTTCGCTTCATTTAAAACCCCCAGACCCACCTTCCAAAACCTACCCAGGATCAAGTCACCCGACCACTGTCCAATCCATTCCACCAGATCCAACGACCATCATGCCCTATCGCAAGTATAAAGGCCTGAGGTTTAAAACATTTGGGGCTTACGAAATGGGTGGTTCCGTAACCATCCCATCCACCATGCGTCGCCCTCATAGTTTATCACATCCCCGCAACATAAACCACCTCACCGCTTTTTCCATATGCGAAAACCACAACCCGCCTTCGCGCCACAAAACGAAACCATTGACCCCGTTCAAACATGTTGAAACCCTGTGTCACTGCGAAAAACTCCTGAACCTCTGTATTAATCCCTGGAACATTTCTAAAGACCAGAAAGCCACAACTAAATGCAGAAAAACAAAATCCTCCATTTTCCGGACTCTGTCCATAAATTTCCCTGCTACCTGCAGGCCCCCATTACTCCCCACCCTACGAGATCCAATTTTTAATTAACGAAATGTTTTTAATTGTGCAGGTGATCGATGTATCAGAAATGGAAATAATCATATTGTTGTTCTAAATTCCAAAAAAATGTTTAAGCTAGGCTCTCTGGGTGACAATCCAGAGGCTTTGTTCACAAAAGGATTAGGAGTGCAAGAACAATCAGAGGCAACGATGGATCATGATCAATAAGGATCATTCAAAAAAACTCCGAAGACAATGAGTTTTCTCCTAATGACAAAGTAAGGAAAAAAGTGAGTTTCACAGTGACTGCGCAGGCAAAGATGAAGACAAGTAAAATACACGGTTAAAGAATAGTGACAGTTAAAAGATTCACCATGACAGTGAAAGGAAAAGGAATAAAAGGATCAGTCAAACGTTAAAGTCAGAAGACGGAGTTAAAGACAAATCATAGATAAGATAGGTTAAGGGAGAGGTCACAGTAACCCAAGGCAGTAAAAAAAATATCAGAGATAAAAATAGATAAAAGAATACAGATAAAGATAGTTTGAAGGATTAAAGACAAATCAGAGTTTAAAGACAAATCAGAGGATGAAACAATGAAGAAAACAGAGTGAGGTGTCAAGGCTATTCAACATTTACTTCTTCCCAAATCACACTGGCCACCTACAGCCACATTTTGATTTGATGAAAGCAGCTATAGTTAATACTACAGTCAGAGATGTTTTAGCAGCAGTTTAAAAGTTATTGTAAAGTTAATGTTTTAAGGAAAATAAGTCAAAGATATTTTAAAGTTAGCTCAGTAGTAAATTAGAAAGTTATTACTACAGTAGGTCAGTCAGAGATATTTTGGCATTGAGCCTTGCATGGTCTCAATTTTCAAAAATAATTTACTCTGTAGTAAATACAAATCTGTCACCCTATATTAGGGCAACCTTCTCATCTGCAGTTAAATACTGCATGTATTGTTCATTATTATTGTTGGTTGGTTGTTGGGTTGGCTGCTAAGTTGGATTTTGATCAAGACTCTGAGTTGCAAAAATTATTGCACTGGAGCATTGTAATTGTTTTGAGATGGACATCAGTAATACAAGCACATTCACAGGATTCTTTAGCTATGTTAATGGTGATGTTATCCCTCTTTTTCAATGTTTTATCCTTTGTTTTCCATATTGTACATCAATTTCTATGATAATAGAACATAATTTTTAGATTGAGATATGTTGTTTTGGCACCTTAACTTTGTTCATTACTATTATCTTTAGGTTTTCATCTACAAAGTTTAGCTAAAGAATTTAGGGGTGTCCTGCTCTTTAGTTTCACCTAGCTTGTTGCCTTGATGTTTTCTTAGTAAAGCTTAGCTAAATAATTCAAGGGTGTCCTACTCTTTAGTTATTTTTAAATTTTTATCTTATAGGCCTTCTTTGAAGTTTGGTTAAAGAATTCAGGGGCGTCTTGCTCTTTAATTTCACTGAACTATTATCTTGAATGTTTTCTCTACCTGAAAGTATAGCTAAAGAATTCAGGGGTGTCCTGCTCTTTAGTATTATTGGATTGTTGTCTTAAGGCTTTCTTAGTAAAGTTTAATTAAATAATTTAGAGGTGTTCTGCTCTTTAGTTTCTCTTGAAACTTCTATCTTAAGTACATTTCTTCTTGAAGTATAGTTGAAGGATTCTTAATTGCACTTTAGTTTTACTGAATTCACAAACTTGTTGTCATCTCATATTCATCTTACCTAAGAATATCCATTTGATATAGTTAGCTTGCCCTATGAAAACCATTGAAGATTTGATGTACAATTTAAACATTTTATAACTCCATAGCCCAATGGATTAAGCTTCCCACATTCTATCTGCCCAACCTACAATCAATCAATCAATCATTCAATCAAAACAAACAACCCCAAACTTCATAACCAACTTAAAATCAGAAAAAATAATCATAAAGATAAATCAGTTAATCATAAACATAGAGAGAACCTCTCTCTGAGCCCAGGAAGGCTATGTCCTTGGACTCCAAAGTGGTTTGATGTGGTTCCTTGCTACTTGTTCTTCCCAATATTGCAAATTACAAGGAGCCAACATAATGGCGACCATACTGGGAAACCTGAGTTATTTAAAAGCTTAATATTTCCTCAAGAACTCAGAAAACCTCTTTAGAAGTTAAATGACTCAAATATTAGCCGAGACTGGTATTTGGTTGTTGATGGTGGAGAAAAACCAGCCTCAAGAAAATTGAAATCATCCACCTGGTGACTCCACTGCACTAGGTTCAATTGTGTATATAACACCCTCCCTCCTCATATAAAACCCTGACAAGGTCTAGCCCTAATGAAATTTACAAACGGTTTTGACTCAGAGATGGATTATCAACTAAGAGAAAGGGACCCTCTCACATTAGAAGACATGCAGAGGGATGCAGTAAGTGTAGAAGCAAATGTGATTGCTAAAAGGGTTAGAATTAAAAATGAAAAAAGAGTCACATATAGGGAAGAGGTTATAGCATCCACATCTGATACTAAGATTGATAACTTAGTTAGAACCATGGATAAGATTATGGAAAGAATAAACATGAATGAGAGAGCTTTCCCTAGAGAAAACCAAGCAGCTACTTAGAATAGAAACCAAAACCAAAACCAAAACTTTAGGAGAAATCCCCCTCAAATAAGATAGAGAGAACAGAGGGAACCTGACCAGTAAATTAGGCCTCCTTTCCAAGAAAAATATGTTGATGAGGATGAGGGGGTGATTTAGGAACCAAAACAAAGTCAAATCAATCTAATGGGAGTTAATAATGAGGATATTGTTTTCCTCATTGAGGAATAACAAGGCATGTTTGCCTCAACTCAATTTGAATAAGAATGCCAAGAATCCGAGGACTATAAACACAGTTTCAAAAATGCCATCATGGAAGTACATAGACAGTATGAACTTAGAAGCAAGAAAACCCAAGACACTCCCAAGAGAAAGAACTTTGAAAATTATGCTAGGAAGATCCCTAAAACGGATCCCAAAAAGACAACAGAAACTTCCAACATAATGGTTAAAATTTCTAATAAAAATAAAAACAAAAACAATCTAGAAAACAACACTAGTAAATCAACTAGTAGCCCTAACAAAACTTATTTAACTGAGATCCCCATGCAAATCAACAAGTTGAAATTGCTACAAAAACAGTGTCTGATAAAACTAATTTAAATCCACCAAAAACACAGACACCTTTCAGAATTAAGAATGAAATTGCCAAGATAAAAATCTTCATACCTCTTACTGAATTGGTTGGCCAAGATATATATAGATCCCAAGTTTTTAAAGCTTTAAACATGGGATAAAATGTTGATTCTATAAATTTAAATGATGACAAACCTGAACTTTTGTTTGGACTTGGAGTAGAAGGAAAATTTCAAGAGGGAGGTGTACCTCCATTTTATGTCAGTTTGGACATCCATGATAAAATCCTCCATAATGCCATGTTAGATTCAGAAGTTTCTCATAACCTCATGCCAAAGGTAGTTATGGAAAGACTAGGCCTTGAGATAACTAGACCATACAAATACTTATACTCCTTTGACTCCAGTAGAGTTAAATGTATAGGCCTGATCAAAGATCTATGTGTTAATCTAGCACAAATACCAGCCAAAAGCCTAGTGATGGATATTGAAGTGGCTGAAATTCCCCCTAAGTATGGCATGCTTCTATCACGCTCATGGGGAGCCAAACTTCAGGGTACCCTCCAAATGGACATGACCTATGCTACCATACCAGTCTTTAGTCAACCAAGAAGATTATATAGGGAGACTCATATGAAATACATGGTCAGTAGTCAAGAGAAACCTGATAACTCCCCTCTCTATTATGTCCACACAAACCTTGATTCATTTATCCTTTAAAATATCCTTTACAATGTTAAAAACATTAATGAAAAAGTAGAAACAAATGAACTAACAAATGAAAAAGAGGAAGAAAAAGAAGAGCAATCAGATCAAATAAAAAATGAACTACATAAGTCTGAACCAGAACCTCTGTAAAGCATGAGCTTTGATGGGTCTTGTGGAAAAACTGGCTCAGGGGAAGGTGTTTGGGTACATAACACTGAAAAAAATCATGCAAAGGGACACTCCTACAAACTGAACTTTCAATGTATAGATAATATAGCAAAGTATGAGGCCCTCCTTCAAGGATTACAACTTCTGAAAAAATTAGAGGCCAAAAGGATCTCTATCCATGGGGATTCTGAACTAGTCATTAGGCAGGTTAAGGGAGAATATTCAACAAAACATTTTAGATTAAGAGCCTACATAAATTTTTCCCTTGACCTCCTAAAAACATTCAAAGAATATGACCTTGCCTCCATCCCAAGAAATCAAAATATCCTTGCCAATGGACTAGCATTTGCCGCTAGCACTTATCAACAACCTCATCATAACATACAATATACAGTAAAGGTTAAATACAGACTAGTTGTCCCTGACAATATAAGATATTATCAAGTTTTTGAAGGTGACATATAGATTGAAGACTTCCTACAATCCAAAGATGAGTTTGAGTTTCCAAAATCAGACTTAGATCATGAAGAAGACTACTCTACTAAGGAAAAAACATGCAAGGAGGAGTCCCTTCATGATGCTGATATAAATTTGTTAGCAGAAGAACACCCACATGGAGCAGAACTGTGTGAAGATCTAGAAAAATAAGAATTTGAAGTGCTACAGTTCAAAGACAACACCCTGCCAAGAGGACTTGTACCTCTAGAGGAACTTTTTGATTTTGATGATGTTTCTAAAAGGAAAAAGATGGAATCCACTAAAACAAATGTAGAAGAATGAAATATAGGCAGTGAAAAAGAACCCAAAATGGTGAAATTGTCAAAAACACTACCATCTCCTATAAAACAGTAATATATTGATCTATTCAAAGAATTCAGTGATGTGTTTTCCTAGAGCTATGAGGACATGAAATTTTATGATACTAATATCATTCAACATAAGATTCCACTCAAAGAAATCCGTAAGCCCTTTAAACAGAAGCTACGCAAAATCAATCTTGTCCAAATGCCACTAGTTGAGAAAGAGATAAAGAAAATGTATGATGTTGGAATAATAGTCCCACTCAGGTACTCAGAATGGGTTTCAAAACTTGTATCGGTGAGGAAAAAGATATGGGAAATTAGGCTTTGCATAGACTTCAGAAATCTAAACAAAGCATCCCTAAAGGACAATTACCCTTAAACAAAATTGGATCACATATTGCAAAGGGTAGTATTCTCTAAAATAATATCTCTGTTTGATGGATTTTCAAGGTACAATCAGGTGTTGGTATATCAAGATGATCAACACAAAAAAACTTTCACCACACCTTGGGGCACCTTCATGTATGTAAAAATGCCTTTTGGGTTAATGAATGTTGGAGCTACTTTTCAAAGAGCAATGAACATTTCTTTCTCAGAAGAGATAGGTTTCTTCATTGTGATGTAAGTTGATGATATAATAGTCTATTAAAAAACTGATGAAGAACATCTAGCTCACTTAAGAAAAGTCTTTGAAAAATACAGAAAGTATGGTTTGTCTTTGAATCCCAAGAAATCCTTATTTGGCCTTCAAGAAGGGAAGCTTCTAGGCATATATCTAAATAAGGGATCAAGATTGACCCAAATATTATTGAGGGAATATTGCAAATTAGTCACCCAAGAAATATCAAAGAGTTGCAATATTTTATTGGAAATATAAATTTCTTAAGAAGGTTCATACCAAACCTTGCAGAAATCCTAAGAAACATCACTAACATGCTCAAAAGAGAAACAGGAGTCAAATGGACCATAGAATCAAAGCAATATTTTGACTTGGTGAAGCAGGCTCTTACCCAAACACTAGTTATGATTAGCCCTGATTTCACCAAGGATTTCTTTATATTTTCCTTTGCATCAAAACACACAGTGGTTGTTGTATTACTGCAAAAAAATATGAAAGGACAGGAGCAACCCATAGCATTTTTCAGCCAAGCTCTAAGGGATGCACCTATGAAATATAATATCATGGAAAAGCAGGATTTTTCCTTGGTCAAAGCACTAAAAGATTTCAGAGTCTATATTTTTCATTCACACATCATTGCATTTTTGCCTCACATAGTGGTTAAAGACATCCTAACACAATATCCTGATGGAAAAAGAGGTAAGTGGATTACTGTCATCTTAGAATATGATCTGGAAATCAAACCCACCAAGCTAATCAAAGGACAAGGACTGGCTAAACTAATGGTTGAAACAAATTTTCAAGCCCTAGACATCAATATGATACACTCATTGGATGAACAAGAGGAGCTGGCGACTCCACATGATTGAGGAAGCATTTCTAAACTCACCCTGATATGTTGATATATTATATGTGCTTTTTAATCTAAATGTTCCTCCTAGTTTGTCCAAAACAAAGGCCATATTATTGAAGTTAAAAGCTATAAATTTCTGTATTTTGGATAAAGTTTTATATTGGAAAAATGGTGGTGGTGTATTTCTTAAATATTTTCCTGAAGAATATGCAAATATGATTATGCATGAATTTCATGAAGGAGAATGTGGAGGTCACCTCTATTGGAAGACCACTATAAATAAAATCCTTAGGGCTGGTTTCTATTGTTGGGTATGTGTTATATTCTTTCCACGACTAAGCACACATGGGGGGGTAAGAGGGGGGGCGATAGCCCCCCCTTTGCGCTGGGCGCAACAGGGGGGTCATAGGGGGGGCGGTAGCCCCCCCTGTCGGGGTCCGGGGCAGCGCCCCGACGAAAATTTTGGTTCCTTAATTTCCGCTGGGTAGTCTGCGTCCATGGTTTTGTGCATGGTTTTGCACATGGTTTTGGGGTTTGATGGTTTTCGGCCCCTGGTATTTTTGTAGATCCGGTCAAGGGAACTACGGTTATGTTCTAATCTAGGGTTAATGGATTGGGGTTTATGTATGCTCCAGCATGTATATATATGTGTTGTAACACTAAAAGGAAAATAATGAAAAATCAAGCTGGTCGTCCCGATTTGGGATCCAGGGGAAAATCTCTGTGTTTATCTATTTTATGTTTTATGCTCTCGCAATTGTTTATTTTCTATTATAAGATTCATGTGTAGATAATTTCTGTTCAGGGTTAAAACCTACATCTATTGGCCTACCCTCTTCCAAGACATCCCCAAAATGGTAGTTTCCTGTCATAAATTTCAAATTTTGTAGGGTAAAAGAAAGCTTTTTCCTTTGCCATTACAACCAATATTTGTTGAAGCTCATTTTCAACAATGGGGTCTAGATTTCATTGGAGAAATCCACCCTTCCTCCTTTACCTAACATAAATGGATCCTTACTGCAATTGAATATTTTACTAAGTGGATAGAAGCTATTCCTTCCAGGACTGCCACAGATTAAGTGATTATCATATTTCTTGAAAATAACATTCTGTCTAGGTTTGGTTGTCCTAGGAAAATCATTACTGATAATGCTGCTACCTTTAAATCCAAGAAAATGGTGGATTTTTGCCACAAATATCACATCACTTTGGGGCACTCTACAACTTATTACCCTCAAGGTAATGGGTTGGCCGTGTTATCACCATAGTTTTTTTTTTTAACTTTGACAGTTTACCTTGTTCTTAGTCATGGTCTTAGATAAGTGTTGAGTAATTTCATGTTTTAAGGGGTAAGTGATAGGCTTAGTCTCAAAAGTGTCATTTTCATTTCCAAATAAAGTTTGAAAACCTCATTCCATGGCTTAAAGGTCCCATATTCTGTTTAGAAGTCATATTTTAACCTTTTGAAAAATTTTCTGAAATTAGCCACGAAACCACACTTTCGTAGTGCAGTCAATGGAAAAAATCTGTTTTGCACTATGAAAGCGCTGCTACTTTCGTAGCACATTTCTCTGAAAATACACTAAGTGTGCTACGAAAGCGTAGATTCGTAGCGGGTCATGTCAAATAAGAAAATCATTCAAATTATGTTAGTTTTTCATCATTAGGTGTCAGTTAGAGGCCATTTCCAAGATAAGCAGCCATTCAAAATCATCATTGCATTCATAGAGGTTTCATTTATGAAATCTAAGTTCAAATTTGAAAGAGCTGGTTGGTTTCTTATTCCAGTTTGCATGCAAAGCACTCCAACAGACCGTTTTCAAGAGTAAAGCTTGAGGTAATCTCACACCAAAGCTTTTATTATCTATTATCAAGCGAGGCTGATTACTATTATCAAGCGAGGTTGACTATTTTGAATTCAAGCAAGGCTGACAATCAGAGTTCACAGGAAATTTTTAGAAATTCAAAGACAAAAATGATTGAGGAGAAGAAAAATCACAGGTCAAGACATTTTTTAAGGACAAAGCCTGAAAGCATAGGAACCCTAACTAAAGACAAATCAGTATTGGAGGCTTTCAAGAAGGCAGGTTGTTTCAAATTTTGTGAAAATTTACAGGGAGGACACAGTCTGGTGACAAAGGAGTTTGCTTTACATTTTACTGGCTTAAACACAAAAATTGGAATCTTAAACTTATCAGTTACTCCTGAGATTATTGCCTTAGTAACAGAAATTCCTAGGGGGCAAGAGACATGGTTCAAAGGTTTCAGATTTGACATGGAGGCATGCAAAGTGTTTCTAAAGCCAAAGTTTGCAGAAATGGATTTAAACAATACAATTCCCAGGAGCTGCATCAAAGATTCATATGCCAATTTTCTATACAACATTCAGAGGTATTTTACCTGTGAGGAAAGGTATCATAAAGTATATTCATATCATTTAAACTTCTGTTGCACTTTACTAGCATGATATATTTAGATTTGCGATTTTTTCTGTATAGAAGTATAGCTAAGATGGCAGACAAAGTTCAAATGAAGTCTGAAGGGTGTGAAACCTCTTTATTCCACCATGGTTTAATCAAGTTGATGGTCTTACATGAACTCCGAAAGATCAATAGAGAATGGTCATCATTTTTTTTTTATGTGGTTTTGGAGTAGAAGCACAAACTACAGGCAGTAACCCTAGAGGAAAGGAAACTCAACCTACAGTATCCAATAAGCCTGTAGTGACAAGGTCAAAAAAATTTGTTAAGCTAAAACCCAGGAAACAAGTGAAAGAGTCAGTAGGAAAAGCATCAGTGGTTATTGTTGAAACTCCTCAACCTGCAAAACAAAGGATAGTTGAAGTTAAAGAGATTGCATAGGAACAGTTAGCTAATAAACAGGTTCAACAAAGATTGACTAGGAGTCAAATTGCTAAAGAAAAAGGTAAAGCAGTGATTTCAGGAAAAAGTGATACTCCAGGCTTAAAAGGAAACTTGCATGATATCTTACAAGCCATTGATATAGAAGAGTCCCCTTTGGTTCAAGATGATTTCATAAAAATTGATGAAGGAAAGCAGAAAAAGATGAAGTCATCCAAGAAACTAGTATTCAATGACGAAGTTGCAGCATTTGTATTCAAGGCAAGGAAGCCTGTAACCAAACAGTCCAAAAGGATGCAAGAGCATGTTGAGCTAGAGAAAACAGAGGAAGCTTCCACTATTCATGAAGAAATTATAAACCTTTCATCACCTATACTAGAAAAGGTAAAAAACAGAGTATTCCCCACTCAAATAAAAAAAATCAGTTATGCAGAGATGGAGGAAAGGTTGAAATTAGCCAATCTTGAAATTGCCAGGCTAAGGATGAGAGCAAGAAAGCATATTGTTGAAAAGACAAATTTCAAGAGGATGAAAGCCTTCTAGGAAGTTGAAAGGGTTGCTAAACCTGAAATCATTAGCAGTGAAACACAATATTTCACTTGGACTATACTAGAAATAAAAGAAGCCAGATTTGTGAGAGTAATAAATACTCAGTTGAGAGCCACCAACAGAAAGCTAAGGAGACAGGTTGAAGACCTAGAAATTCAGTTGACAAGATCTCAAGAGAAACCACAACAACAGTGAAACAGGGTAATGAAACAGGGCAGTAAATGATAAATCTTAAATTAGTTTGTCATTAAGAAGAAGACCATTTTGAGGAAAAACACCTTTAAAGTTAAGTTGTTTTGCTTTTTTATGTTAATATCAATCCTGGAGAAGCTTTAAATATCCTAAAAATTAAAAATTTATGAAATTATGTTTTGAAATAAGCTTACACAACAGTTTCGTAGCGCGCTATGAAACTGCTGAAGATGACTTTTTGCACATTTACATGTGAATTTTGGAGATAGGGTTGATGGGTCTTGAGTTTTAAGGTTGTTGATGGAAGCATAAAGACTATAGGTAAAGACTCCAATTGTAAAACATGAGAAAAAAGGGGTTAAAGGAAAGTTTTTTTGAACACCTACAAACTGCGCTACGAAAAGAGGCTACTTTCGTAGCGCAGACATATTCATACCCTTTTACACTATTTTGGATATTTTTCTTTGCACAGGTGGAAGTTTAAAGGTTTCAAGGAAATGATTAACATATGTGACACATATAAAACAATCATCAATGTTAACAAAGCTGCTCGAAGATAAACATGGAGGTTAAGGGCTAAAAGGTAGGAACTCTTTCTCCTAGTTTTTAGGATAGTTAGGTCATGAAACAACAGGTTTACAACAAGGCTAGAGGCATCATCAAAGTTCGAAAACATGGATTTGCAGCTGTCAAGAAAGCATTAAAGGTTTAGATAATTTTTTTCCAAACATGTTTAGGAGTTTCACTCCTATTTGTATTAGGACTCCTAAAAGACAGTTTAGCTATCAGTTTTTAATTAATAGTTTTTTTTATGAATAGAATAGGTATCAAAAAATAGAAATTCGAATTCTCCTAATGATGGATCATGGAATCTGTTAGCCATCCATAATTTTGACATATGCAAAGATGGCTAAAAAGAGTCTTTTCTTCTTCAAGAAACAAATTTCATGCAAAATATGTGACTTCTTGAAGCCTTGTTGTGTCCATTTGTCCAAGGAACCCATTCCATTGATGATTCTCCTTCAAAGTTCCTCAAGAAGTCATGATGTTTTAAAGGGGACTATTTTTAGACCCATTTTTCCATTTTTTTCTCCTTTGGAAAATCCCTCTAAAGAACCCCTTCATTTCACCCATTCTTCCCTGTGTTACCCCTTATTTTCCTCCAAATTCCCTTTAAAACCATGAAAATCCCCTTTATTTGGCTTTAAAACGCTTCCTTTACTCTACCAGAACCTTCAAAAAAGCCTAAAAAACTTTATCTCGGCCTATTTTCCGCTCATTTTAAACCTTTAGACCTTAAGCGCCTTTCGCACAAGCCCCAACCCCTTTCCGCCATATGACCGGCTCCGTGACCGTCAACTCATGTCTCTTAAGCCCCCATCGCTATCGGCCTTCAACGTTTCCAAATGCCTACGTCCCTTTCCCCTTTTCCCTGCCGATGCGATACTCTAAGGGCTCAAAATCTTCTGCCCTACTCTCATATGACCTAAGCCCCGTGACCAAGTGCTAAACCATCACTCCAATGTCATCGAATCAGCAGTTCACCATTCCATCGCATCGACAATCAGCATTCCATTGTATCGCTCTGATGTCATCGCATTGCTCATCGCCACTTCCAAATGTTCCTTCCCTAGACCCTCTGTTCCTCCAATCGTCGATCTTGCGATGGATCCTCCGCCGTCCATCTCACAGATCCGACGGCCCATGTTGTTTCCCATTTTTCTCTACGCAAAGCCTTCCCACTATGTTTTCCCGTAATCTCCACCGTTGATCTATTTTACACCCAGATCTGATGGCCCAGAATCGCCCTCCCACTTCACCTTTGATTCTCCTTCATATAAGCGCCCATACATGGATTATTCCACTCTAACACTATAAAACCATGGCGCGTATGGTTTTCCCAGCCTCAAGCCTTCCCGCTACACGACGAAGTAGCTTACGTCACCCCGGCCCCACCATTTGTTTTTCCCACACACCTTGCTCATTTTTCGCGCTCGCTTACAGCCGTAGATCTGGGCCCCCCAAATTGGATGGTCAAGAACCTTTTTCGCGTTCATTTCACAAATAAATCTGATTGACCATTTTGAACGCGAAATGGGTGGTTTTCGGGGGCATACGTGTCATCCGTTAACACATATCGTGTTTCCCCCGAGGCAATACCACTTACCGCCCATCCCTCGCACGAAAACCGCTGATGGTTTTCTAAAACCACCTTTTATATCCCGGGCCATAAATCCTGTTTAAACCTTCTCTGTCTAGTTTCCGCCATGGAAGCTCACCCCGCTGCATTCACCTCCTCTGCACTGCTCCTCCACCCACGCTTGAGCCCTCTGTTGCAGTTAAGCTAAGAAACACAAGATTTCTTAATCAGTTTGTCGTAGTGTGCAGGTTTAATGGTGGATTTATCCACAAGTATCCCACATCCAATGAATCAGTGTTTAAAGGGTTTGAGGGGTCGAAATTCCAAGCTTAATCATTGTTTTATGGACATGATTACACATAAGTCCTCCAGCGCAAAAGGAAGGTGAGCCACCTGTACACAAAGGTAATAAGACAGATCAGCATAAAAAGGCCTTGAATGCCACTTCTATAGCATCTATTACTCCACCAAAAGGAATGTGGTCTGTTTTGATTTTCAAAGGCACTATGACAGCCATCCTTATGACAGAGACTTCATTAAAAAAATTTAGAACATTTACTAAGCAGACGTGGGGCTACAGAACCCAAAAACTGACAGTTTACTTGTAGTAAAGGTCAAACAGAGTACTTCATGCCACGATTTGCTTCAAAGAATACACTTCATAGTTATTACCTGCTTACCAGATCTGCATAAAACAAGAAAAACTACCCAAATGGTACAAGTAGTCAATGATGTGTTTATTGAGCAGAATGGGCATTTGAACACTTCTCCCACTCTGTCTTAATTCATATTTATTACCATTTCTGCAACACTCTTCCTCTTTTCACCTATATGTATCCATAGAAAATTCATTGTAATGGTTGGAAAATTGTTAATTGCCTGAACTGTTATTGAGTAAGAGTTTCTGAGTAGTTTTAATATAGTACGTTGGGAAGAAAATCATTGGACTGTAAAAAGCTATTGGACTCAAAGTATGTAACTGGTTTTGCACACCAATAGACAAGCAGATTCACTAGATCCTGATCTAAATCATTGGTGATGTTATTCTTACTGTAACTGTTATTTTCTTTATGTTTCCACTGTGTTCATATTCTCTGATAAAGAACAACAAATATAGAGTAGGATATAGTGCAAATTACCCTAACTCTCACTGAAAATCTTTATCTTTATGTTTTCTGCTAAATGTGTGTTTAGGAATGATTTCAATAGAGTATAACCAGTCAAGGAATGTTGGTGAGCCCATGTCTTTGCTGAGTAGAACTTGAGTTATTGTTCTTGAATGATATTTTCATTGCATGATAAGTGGAGTCTTAATCAAGGAAGTTTATGGCTAGCCCTGCCCCTTATTTATTCTTAAACAGTTGTTTGAAGATTTCCCTTAAAAGTGTGCCAAAGAAGGCTTGGTTTAAATTCCTTACGTTATCTTAGGTTGCTTTTTATGTTTATCTTACATGTTTTTCCCCTTGAGTGCATGTCAAAAGTAGCCTAGGTTAAAAGTCCTTACCTAATATTAGATTTCCCTTTGTTTTATTATATGTTTTATGTTCCTAAGAGTATGTCAAAAGCAGGATAGGTTAAAAGTTCTTACCTGATCTTAGCCCGCCCTTTGTTTTCTTACATGTTGCTTCTTTCACCTCACTCCTTAATGTTCCATACCATCAACTCAACTTAAAAGATATTCTAATATAGATGATTTGCCCTTTGAAAACCCTTGTATAGTTGTTGTGCAAATAAACCCTTTTATGACTCCATAGCCCAATGGTTTAGCACTATTTTTTGACCTATCTTCCCATGCTGAAACATCCTGTCCACTGATTTCCTTCTTCACTTCACATGACCTTCTCTTTTAATGATTCCCAACCAAAAACAAACAAACTCCTTTGTGCTCCATAACTAGCCTAATATCATATCACAAGCCTCAAATATATATCCTTTGAAAACACATATAGAGAGATCCCTCTCTAAATCCAGAGGGCTAGATCCTAGGATTCCAAAGTGGTTCTGATGTTGCCTTGTCATTTGGTATGCCAATCTGCCAAATCACAGGACCCCAACATAATGGCGACTCCGCTGGGGAACATTCTGAGTAAACTGCAATCTTAGACATCCTTTAGACCTTAGAAGACCCACAACAACTTTAAATTGGTAGTTAATTACTGTGGTGGACAACAAACTCATCTCAAAACATTTGAAAACATCCACCTGGCGACTCCACAACTCCTAAAAGATCAAAAGTATCCATTGGTGATCAGTAGGCCTACTTATTACTTCTGGTTTCACAAAGACTCCACTGGGGCAGCCCACACTACCATTAAAACATCATACACACCCATGATTAGGAAACTTTGAGGATTAAGTTTTCTTTGTTAAAGACTAGTTTACCCCTTAAAGATTGTCATATCTAGCTAACTTTCTTCTCTTTGGGTTTGAATCTTAACATACTAGCTTCAAGAACAATTCATACTAGAGCCTGTCCAGATCCAAATCCTCCTGAAATAGTTGATAACCTAGAAAGCATTCTTAGGAAGTCTCCTGATTCTATAAATCCAACTATTATCAGTTCAATCCACAGAGCTAATGATGTCCTTGAAAACCTTTCAGCTCTTCAAGAGATCCAAGCTGACTTAGACTTTCCAAGTAATTTACCAAGAACTAAGTCACTTAGTGGTTTAGATCAGACAGACTTTGAGCCTCCAAGTTCACCACAGCATAGTGGCCAAGTTATTGGCAGCAGAGAAACCCCTCCATCCACATCTCTTGATCTTCATTTCATTCAAAAATTTGGTTTCTCTCACCCCAAATCTGCTCAATAGCCTCTTGCTGGTCCCAGCACCTCTTCCACCCATATACCCACTGTTCAAACCACTCCATTCCTTCCACATAATCCTATCATGGTAGCATGGTATGCTCCCCTAGTGTTACCACAGCCTCTGGTTCCTTCACCCAATGAATATCAGTCCAAAATTCCCTCTTTCACCAGAAATGAATCCACTACTGCTCAATAGCATGTAGACAAGTTGAATGATGTGTTTTACTATATGGAAATAGAAGATGAGACCGTTAATATGAGAATCTTTGCCCAAATTTTAGGAGGAGAAGCCAAGAAATGGTTTAAAGTTTTAACTCCCAATAGTATTAATGATATCCCTTCTTTACATCAAACATTCATAAACAAATGGGAATTTAGGAAGAACCCTCTCCAAATACTCTCAGAGTACAACAATCTCAAGAGAAACATTGGGGAAAGTGTTCAAAATTATTGCACTAGATTCAATAGTGTTTATAACGCACTACCCCCAAATTTGAAACCACCACAAGGCTCAGCTTTGGCCAAATTCCCTGAAGAATTCGATCCCAAAATGGCCTATTAGCTAAGAGAAATGGATCCCGTGACTTTAGAAGACATGCAGAAGGGAGCTCTCAGTGTGGAGGCCAATCTGATTGAGAAGAGAGCTAGGATGAGGTTTGAAAAGAAAGTAACATATAGGGAAGACATTGCACCTTCCACATTTGACTCAAAATTAGACCATCTAGCCAAGAACATGGATAGGTTAGAAAAAATGATGGAGAGGTTGGATGTCCAAACAAATGCTCAGAATAGGAACCAACCTCAAAACCAGAACCAAAACTTTAGGAAAAACACCAATCATATTAGACAAAGAGATGTTGATCAACAAATCAGACCCCCATTCCAAGAAAATTATGTTGATGAAGATGAGGGAGTGATAGAAGAGCCAGAGGGAACTGTTATAAACATGCTGGGAGTAAGTAATGAAGACCTTGCCTTTTTCACAGAGGATGAACAGGCCACATATGCATATTATGATAATGAGGGCTCAGAATCTGAGGAATACAGGCAAGGTTTTGAAAATGCTATCATGGAGGTCCATAAACAATACGACCTCAGGAGCAAAAAGAGCCTAGAAACTCCCCAAACAAATACCTTTGAAACCATTACTAGAAATAGATATGAAAGGGTGGTTAGAAAGGCTATTGAGAACAACAAAACATTAGCCACTAGTTCTGGTAAGAACAAGGGGAAAAGCACTCAAACCACTGACCAACAGAGTGCGGACCTTAGCAGTACTAACACTTTAGTTAGTACCCCTGTAAAAACAATTTTAACTGATGTACATAGTAAAAATCAGCAAGATGATTTTGCTGATAATTTAGTGACTAACAAGATAGATTTGAACCTTTCAAAGAATGAGTTCCCTTTCAATTTGGAAAGTGAAATTGCTAAAATCAAGATCTTTGTCCCCCTCACTGAGTTAGTCACTCAAGATGTATATAAAGGTCAGGTGTTGAAAGCTTTGAACATAGAAGAAAATAATGACTCTGTCAACTTAAATGATGATCATTCAGCCCTTTTATTTGGTCCTAAAATTGAAGGAAAATTCTGTTGAGATTGCAACAAGATGATGAGCTTAGTGAAAAGAGTTGCCTTCACTAAGTGGGCCCGCGGGCTATTTTTGGCGCAAGTCTATTTTTAGACATGTCGATCATATTCTATCAGTTGTAGGATGCTATTTGTGGATGGTTGGTCAAGTTGGAAAAATAGATGGACTTCTATTTTTAGACATATTGGGCGGAATCTATTTTTAGATTGCCAGTCTAAAAATAGATATGTCTAATATTATTAGCTCTTAATAATATTTGGACTATAAACATTATCTTATTCTCTTGGAGCACTTTAGTTAAGTGCACAGATGTGGCACAGGAGCTGACAGAAGGAATTACGCTATTCCTGAGGGTTAAGTGGAGCTATTGCATGGATACTTTAGCTAGAACTCATGTGACAGAGTTTGGTGGAGTTATTGAGGTAGTTGATGGAGTTGTGTTCAGTTTAACTGAGTTAAACATAGTTGAGCTAGTTGTATCTAGTCTAACTAATTGATACACTAGTGAGAGTGGTGTGAATTAATTAATAATTATCTACTTAATTATTAATTTATTAATCAAAATGTGTGTGTGTGTGTGACTATCATGATTTTACACCCCACATTGATGGAGATGCCAATGAGGATTGCACAATGCAAGCCAGGTGGATTCGACTTCATTCAGAGCCATTCTTCAGCATGGATTGCACAGTAGAGGCATGCTAGAAAGTGGCAGAGATCGGTGCATGGATTTGCTAGATCAGGACCTGATTAGTGTGTATCGATTAGATTGTATTGAGAGCTTGTGAGAAGCTTTGTATGAGGATTGTTACATGATCTCTATGACATATATTATATACAGATAGTTGGGGTTTTTAGCTTCAGGCTTTCTCGTAAATCATTGTGTTAATGTGTGTGAATTTTTATGGTTTTAATGTGTGCATGCATTTGTGTTAATTTCCACATATGATGATCAATGGTGGAATAGATTTTGTATTGTGCATGAAGTCAAATAGTGTATGATCAGGATAATCTTAGACATAAAACATATCAGTTATATAATTTATACATGGTATCATAGCATTGATCATTGGAGCAATTGCTAAGCATTGAAGCGGTTGAGTTTTGTGCCACTGGGATTCGAATTTGCAGTAGTGTTTTCTTGGTGTCGAAGTTGAGATGTCTTTCAACGAATTATGATTGGAGTATGCCCTTGAGGGCAGCTCAAATTATATTGCATATAATGACAGGATGGAGGCATTGCTGGATGATAATGGGTTGAAGGAGTTCATAGATGCAGAAATTCCAAAACCTGCTTCTAGCGATGCTGCCGCACTTGACGCATGGCAACAGAAAACAGTGAAATGTCGAAGGATTTTGTTGGAAGGTGTGAAGGATAACATAGTGTCTAGCCTTCATGGTAAAGCTTATCCATTCTTGATTTGTAAATCTTTGACAGACTTTTTCCAAAGCAAGAGCAACCAAAGGAAGTTGGCGCTCAAAGACAAGCTCAGGAAAATAAAAATGGAGAAGAGTAAAAGTATACCCAAGTACCTCACGAAGTTCGTCCAGTGCAGGGATGAGTTGAGAAGTGTGGGGGTTACTATAGATGAAAAGGAATTGGTGAGATTGGCTCTCCTTGGGCTTCCGAATAGTTGGCATTCCTATGAGGACTCTGTCAATGGTCGGGAGAAACTACTGGGATGGGAGCGACTTTGGTCGGATCCTGTGCAGGAGGAGATAAGGTGGAGTACCAGGGATGGATCTTCATCGAAGAATGAAGATGAAGAAAATTGCGCTTTGGTTGCCAAAGCAAGGAAGGGGAAGGGAAATAAAAATCCTTCTCAATCTGATGCGAAAGGAAAGAAGCAGGACATGTCCAAGGTGAAGTGCTTTCACTATCACCAACACGGACATTATGCCACTAATTTTCCACAGAAGAAGAAAAATAAGCAGGCTGCTGGATCTGCACCTGGAGAGGCTTTAGCCTCGCAGTTTGAGCTGTATTTTTCATTGATCGCATGCTTGGTCTCAAGTGTGATGGGTTCAATATGGTTTCTTGACAATGGTGCATCTTTCCATATGACCGGAGACAAATATTTGTTTACTGATCTGGATGAGAAAGATCTTGGAGTGCACATCGAGTGCACATCGAGATGGGCGATGATGGTAGATACAGTGCGACTGGTATCGGGACCATTTCCTTTGAGAGGGAGTCTGGAAAACCTTTCATCTTGAAGGATGTCATGCATGTTCCAGCATTGAAGAAGAATCTGATCTCTGTGGCGATGTTGGAAGACAAGGGATATGATGTTGTCTTTAGCGAGGGAAAGGCTTTCCTGCGCAGTAAGGAAACTGGTGAAACTCGGAGGATAGGGGTTCGAGTTAAGAAAATTTATCAATTGAAGGTAGATGGCTGCGCAGCAATGGCAGGCAAAGCAGAAGGAGCGGTAATCTGGGATGAGGGCGAATTGTGGCATAGGATATTGGGCCATCTTCACCATGGCGCATTGAAAATTTTGCAGCAGATTTCTACCGGGCTTCCCAAGGGTACACTTGCGCAGTTAGATCAGTGCAAGGGATGTACTTTGGGAAAATTTTTGAAAGCCACCTTTCATGAGAAGGATATTCGCACCATGACGATCCTTGAGATAATTCACACAGACGTGTGTGGACCTTTCTCAGTAGCTTTGATAACAAAGAACAGGTATTATGTGATATTTGTTGATGACTTTTCTCATAAGTGCTGGATCTTCTTCATGCAGAAGAAGAGCAAGACATACTCAAATTTCTGTGAGTTCAAGGCACTGGTTGAGAAAGAGTCAGGGAAGCAGGTGAAGGCTCTTAGGAGCGATAATGGTGGTGAATTCATCTCTGGCGAATTCAAAGACTTTTGCAGCGCAGAAGGAATTTGAAGAGAGCTCATAACACCTCATAACCCACAACAAAATGGGGTCGCGGAGTGAAAGAACAGAACGATTGTGGGTGCTGCATGGGCAATGTTGCATGATCAGGGTCTTCCCATACACTTGTGGGCTAAGGCATGCAATACTGCGGTTTATGTGCAAAATCGTTGTCCTCATATAGTACTTGGCATGAGTACACTCGAAGAGGCGTTTTCTGGTAAGAAGCCTGATATTTCTCATTTGAAGATTTTTGGCTCACCTGTTTACATTCATGTGACGAAGGATTCCAGGAAGAATTTGGAGCCGACTACAGAGGTTGGGATATTTTTGGGGTACACAAAAACACCCCACAACTATCGTGTGTATTTTCCAGACAGTCGGAAGACTATTGTGCGACGGGATATTAAATTTCAAGAGGAGAAAGCCATGAAGTGTTCTCTTGAGAGGGAGCTACACTTGCATGCAGATGAGGAGCTATTAGTTCCTAAGGATGAGCCTCAGGATGTGGATCAGCCACAAGAGGAGGTTCATGGAGTGGAAGAAACCACTCATGCCACACCCAACATTAGAGGGTTGAAGCACACTACAGAAGCTGAGCGACTGAATCTTGATGCAAAGAATATTGTAGGAGCACCTACATCATAGCGTAGACAGAGACAATCACCTGACCGATATACTGAATACATGGCTCTAATGAGCAAGTGTATCATGACAGAGCCATCCTCTTTCGAGAAATCTGTGGAGGACCCTGCATGGGTAGATGCCATGGTGGAAGAGTATGATTCGATTGTCAAAAACAGTGCATGGGAGATTGTCCCAAGGTTGGAAGGGAAATCAGTGGTAGGTTCGAGATGGATCTACAAAGTGAAGCAAGTTACTGACGGGAGCGTCGAGATGTACAAGGCAAGATTTGTTGCTTGGGGCTTCTCATAGATTGAGGGGATCAACTATGAAGAAACCTTTGCACCTGTCGCAAGGTATTCTTCCATATGGAGCATCCTTTCTCTCTCAATGCAGATGGGTTGGCACATTCATCAGATGGATGTGAAGATTGTGTTCCTCAATAGAGTCAGTGAGGAGGAGGTGTACATAGAGTAGCCTGAAGGATTCGAAATCTTCAGCAGCGAGTCACATGTGTGTAGGCTCAAAAGAGTGTTGTATGGGCTGAAACAAGCACCCCGTGCTTGGTACACACGGATAGACAGTTATTTCACCGATCTTGGATTCACCAAGAGTGAGGCGGATCCGAACCTATACCAGATTGTGGTGGAGGGTAAGTTGCTGATCATTTTACTTTATGTAGATGATTTGATATTGACGGGTGATGAACAGTTGATACTCTCATGCAAGGCTGATCTTGCAAAAGATTTTGAGATGAAGGACTTGGGCCTCCTTCATTATTTCCTGGGATTGGAAATTTGGCAGCGTAGTGATGGACTGTTTGTGTCTCAAGGAAAGTATGCCTGGGAGATACTGGAGAAGTTTAACATGCAAGGCTGCAAGCCTATCGACACTCCTCTTTGTGGTGGTTGGATGAAATAGGATGCTACATCGGCAGAGGTAGTGGATGTCGATGTTTATCGACAATTGGTTGGTTCGCTTATGTATCTAGTCAATACACGACCGGACATATGCTATGCAGTTAACCAGTTTTCACAAGCTATGGTTAAGCCTACCAAGATCTTTTGGAAGGTGGGGAAGCATGTATTGAGATATCTCAGAGGCACATTGGGATATGGATTATGATACAGACAGTCAGATGAGGTGAAGTTGCATGGCTTCACGGATGCAGATTGGGCAGGGAGCCCAATGGACAGAAAGAGCACATCTGGAGGGATTTTCAGTGTCAGGTCTACAACAGTTTCTTGGTACAGCATGAAATAGAGATCTGTGGCACTCAGTTCAGCAGAGGTCGAGTACATGGCAACAAGTTTGACTGCATGCGAGGCTATATGGATGAGGAAGATCCTGCTCGGGTTGTTCGGTTCACACTTATATCCTACTATGATATATTTTGATAATCAGAGTTGCATTAAACTCTCAGTTAATCCAGTATTTCATGATAGATCTAAACACATTGACATCTAGTATCATCATATCAGAGATTGTGTGCAGCGGAAGATCATCTTACTTTCTTACATTCCTACGAAGGATCAGGATGTTGATATCTTGATGAAGGCGCTCACCAGAAGAAATTCGAATACCATAGAGGCATGATCAGGGTGGCAGATAATCCCTATCTTGTTGAGAGGGAGTGTTGAGATTGCAACAAGATGGTGAGCTTAGTGAAAAGAGTCGCCTTCACTAAGTGGGCCCGCAGGCTATTTTTGGCGCAAGTTTATTTTTAGACTATGTCTATTTTTAGACATGTCGATCATATTCTATGAGTTGCAGGATTTTATTTGTGGATGGTTGGTCAAGTTGGAAAAATAGATAGACTTCTATTTTTATACATATTGGGCGGAATCTATTTTTAGATTTCCAATCTAAAAATAGATATGTCAAATATTATTAGCTCTTAATAATATTTGGACTCTAAACATTATCTTATTCTGTTGGAGCACTTCAGTTAAGTGCACATATGTGGCACGGGAGCTGACAGAAGCAATTAAGCTATTTCTAAGGGTTAAGTGGAGCTATTGCATGGAGACTTCAGTTAGAACTCATGTGATAGATTTTGGTGGAGTTGTAGAAGTAGTTTGTGGAGTTGTGTTCAGTTTAACTTAGTTAGACACAGTTGAGCTAGTTGTATCTAGTCTAACTGATTGATGCACTAGTGAGAGTGGTGTGAATTAATTAATAATTAATTCACTAATTATTAACTCATTAATCAACTGAATAATACATCATTTAACTACAGTGCATGGATAGTTTCAGTGGAGACCAGTGGAGAGGTAGGTGAAAGAGCAAGTGTGACTATCAGTTGTGACTATAGTGTTGCATGATTTTGCACCACACATTGATGGAGATGCCAATGAGGATTGCGCAATGAAATCTAGGTGGATTCGAGTTCATTCAGAGCCATTCTTCAGCACGAATTTCACATTAGAGGTAGGCTAGCAGGTGGCAGAGATTGGTGCATGGATTTGCTAGATCAGGGCCTGATTAGTGTGTAGTGATTAGATTGTACTGAGAGCTTGTGAGGAGCTTTGTATGAGGATTGTTACATGATCTCTATAACATATATTATATACAAATAGTTGGGGTTTTTAGCTTCAGGCTTTCCCGTAAATCACTGTGTTAATGTGTGTGAATTTTTATGGTTTTAATGTGTGCATGCAATTGTGTTAATTTCCGCATATGATGATCAATTATGGAATAGATTTTTTATTGTGCATGAAGTAAAATAGTGTATGATCAGGAGAATCTTATACATACAACATATCAGTTATATATTTTCTACAAATTCCAATAAGGAGTGGTCCCTCCTTTCTATGTCAGTTTTAATATCCATGATAAGATTTTACACAATGTTATGCATGATTCAG
The DNA here is from genome assembly GCA_034641835.2 of Pinus albicaulis. NCBI lineage: Eukaryota > Viridiplantae > Streptophyta > Pinopsida > Pinales > Pinaceae > Pinus > Pinus albicaulis. The sequence continues at coordinate 269,330,014 of CM076575.1, read as the reverse complement.
GAGCTTCTCATAACCTCATGCCCAAAGTAATCATGGAGAGATTAGGCCTTGAGATAACCAGATCATATAAAGATTTGTATTCCTTTAACTCCAATGGAGTAGAATGCTTAGGCTTGATCAAGGATCTGTGTGTAAACTTGACCCAAATCCCAGCCAAATGCATGGTGATGGATGTGGTAGTGGCTGATGTGCCCCCCAAATATGGCATGCTTCTTTCAAGATCATGGGGTGCTAAGCTTCAACTACCATGCAAATGGACATGACATATGCCACCATCCCTGTTTTCAGCCAACTTAGAAGACTTTACAAGGAATCACACATGAAATTTATGGTGAGTAGTCAAGAAAAAACAGAAAATTCCCCTCTTTATTTTGTCCATATAGACCTAGATTCATTCATTATGTGCAATGATGAAAGCTTTGGAGAGCTAGAATTAGAAGGTGAGAAATCACCCAACATAACAGAAAATATGGAGGGAGGAAATAGGGAGGGAGAGACTCTCAAACAGTTTGCAGAATCTGAAAAATTACAGCAAACAAAACAGAGAGTGTGAACAATCCACTGTCCATCAACCTAGTGCAAACCATGAGAGTCAAGAGGAAAGGCCCCAAATCCATGAAAACTCTAAGGAACAAGACCAACATAAACATGCTGCAAAACCAATAAAACTGCATAATGACAGTCAAAACACACAGGACAAAGGGGACAGAAATGAAAATAGCAACAAGTCTGAAACCAACCCTTTTTGGAGTATGAGTTTTGATGGGTCTTGCAATAGAACTGATGCAGGAGTCGGTGTGTGGCTTCACAACACATAGAATAATCATGCTGAGAACCATTGATACAAATTAAACTTCCAATGCACAAATAACATAGCAGAGTATGAAGCACTCCTCTTAGGACTACATTTACTGAAGAAATTAGGAGCCAAGAGGACAGTTGTTCATGGAGATTCTGAACTGATCATTAGACAAATAAATGGAGAGTACACTGCCAAACATCCAAGACTAAGAGCCTATAGAAATGATTCTATGGACCTCTTGAAAACTTTTGAGGAGTATGAACTTGTTTTTGTCCCTAGAGACCAAAACATTCTGGCCAATGGTTTAGCTTATGCTGCCAGTTCATGCCAAAGGCCCTATGACAACAAACAGTTCACATTCCAAGTAAAATATAGACCAATTGTCCCAGAAAATGAAAAATATTGGCAGGTCTTTGAGGGAGATAAATAGATAGAGGACTTTCTGTAGTTCAGAAATGAGTTTGAACTACCAAATTCAGACTCAAAGTATGATAAAGACTGTCTTAATGAGGAACAGGCTGTTGAAAAAGAACCTTCTCCCAGTGCAAAAATTAATCTGCTTACCAGTGAGTTTGAAAATCAAACAGAAGAGTACATAAACTCAGGAAAAGAAGACATAGAGGTACTAAAGACAAAGGCATACCCAAAGGACTAGCAGCTCTAGAAGACTTGTTTGATTTCAATGACGTTGCCAAGAAACCAACAATAGAACCCACTGAATCTGATATTGAAGAATGTAATATAGGTAGTAAATACAATCCTAAGATGATCAAATTATCTAAAACATTGCCAGCTCACATGAAACTGAAGTATATTGAGTTGTTTAAAGAGTTTTTTGATGTATTCGCTTGGAGCTATGAGGATTTAAAGGCATATGACACAGAGACCATTCAACACAAGATACCACTTAAAGAAAACCAGAAATCGTTTAGGGAGAAATTGCGTAGAATAAAACCTATGCAGTTACCTCTGGTTGAGAAGGAAATTAGGAAAATGTATGATGCTGGAATCATTGTCCCTGTGAGATACTCAGAGTGGGTATCTAATTTGGTAGCTGTAAGAAAGAAAACAGGATAAATAAGGCTCTGTATTGACTTTAGGAACTTGAACAGAGCCTCATTAAAGGAAAACTATCCCTTACCTAAAATGGAGCACATCCTACAAAGGGTAGTTGCTTCCAAGAGTATTTCTTTGCTAGATGGCTTTTAAGGATATAATAAGATATTGGTACTCCCTAAAGACCAACTAAAAACAACCTTTACTACTCCTTGGGGCACTTTCATGTATGGGAAAATGCCTTTTGGATTAATGAATGCTGGTGCCACCTTTCAAAGGGCCATGGACATTACTTTCTCAGAGGATATAAGCCACTTCATTGTGATTTATTTAGATGACATTACAGTCTATTCCAAAACAGATGAAGAACACCTAGCACACCTAAGAAAGGTCTTTGAGAAATGCAGGAAATTTGGGCTATCTTTAAATCCTACGAAGACATTGTTTGGTCTCCAAGAAGGTAAACTTCTTGGTCATATAATTTCTGAAAAAGGGATTAAAATAGATCCAAAAAGGGTTGAAGGCATATCGCAGATCAGTCACCCCAGAAATATCAAATAACTTCAATCTTTCATTGGAAATATTATTTTCTTAAGAAGGTTCATACCCAACCTAGCAGAACTCCTTAGGAATATGACAAACATGTTAAAGAAATAGATAGGAGTTAAATGGACCTTAGAAGCAAATAATTCCTTTGAAATGGTCAAACATGCACTCACCCAAGCACCAGTCCTTATCAGTCCTGATTTCACTAAGGATTTCCTCATATTTTCCTTTGCATCAGAACATACTATGGCTGTTGTCCTATTACAGAAAAATCCAGAAGGACAAGAGCAGCCAATTGCATTTTTTAGCAAGGCATTAAGAGATTCACCTTTGAAATATAATATCATGGAAAAACATGCCTATGCTTTGGTCAAAGCCTTGAAGGATTTCAGATTTTATATTCTACACTCTCACATTATTGCATTTGTGCCTAATATAGTGGTAAAAGGCATTTTGTCACAAGACCCCAATGGAAAAAGAGGGAAATGGATTGCTATGATACTTGAATATGATTTGGAGATTAAGCCCACTAAACTCATCAAGGGTCAAGGCCTAGCACAATTAATGGCTGAATCTAACTTGCAAGCACTTGATATAAACATGATATATGCATTAGATGAACAGGAAGAGTTGGAAACCCCTCTTGTTGAAGATAAATTCCTCAATTCATCTTGGTATGCTGATATTTTGTATTTACTTACTAATCTCAATGCTCCTCCTGGTATGTCTAAAACAAAGGCAAGGTTTTTAAAGTTGAAATCTGTTAATTACTGCATTTTAGATAAATGTTTATATTGGAAAAATGCTAGTGGATTATTACTTAAATGTTTGCCTGAGGATGATGCAGATAGGATCAAGCATGAGTTTCATGAAAGAGAATGTGGAGGCCACCTAAATTGGAAAACCACTGCTAATAAAATCCTTAGAGCTGGCTATTACTAGCCCACCCTCTTTCAATATGTCCACAAAATGATAGTTGCCTGCCACAAATGCCAAATATTTGAAGGTAAGAGAAAACTGCTTTCCTTACCATTGCAACCAATCATTGTTGAAGCTCCTTTTCAACAGTGGGGCCTAGACTTCATTGGGGAAATCCATCCTGCCTCATCTGCCCAACATAGATGGATACTCACAGCCATTGATTACTTCACCAAATGGATAGAAGCCATTCCTTCTAGGAATGCCATAGACTCAGTTATCATAAAATTCCTTGAAGACATATTTTGTCTAGATTTGGCTGTCCCAGGAAAATCATCATTGACAACGCTGCTGCATTTGGTTCTAAAAGGTTGGTCAATTTCTGTCATAGATATCAAATTGTGCTTGGTCATTCCACAGCTTATTACCCTCAAGGTAATGGGATGGCAGAATCTTCCAATAAGAACCTGATAAACATAATAAAGAAGCTGCTGGAAGAAAATCATAAGTCATGGCACAACAAGCTGGTACATGCTTTATGGGTAGACAGATTGACAACAAAGAAATCAATTGGAATGTCTCCCTATCAGCTGGTTTATGGAGAAGATGCAACTTTTCCTACCAGTCTAGGAGTGCCAGTGATGAAGTTGGTCCAAGAAATACAATCAGAAGAAGATAGCATGATGAGAAGGATAATCATACCATACATCTTTAGCAAACCAGGGAAGAAGTTTATAACAGAGAACTGAAAGTACAAGAGAATATCAAAAAGTTGTTCGATAAGAGGACAAAGGCCAGTGATTTCAAGATTGGTGACAAAGTACTCAAATGGGATTCCAGGAGTGAAGATAAGGGAAAACATGGAAATTTTGACAACTTATGGCAAGGCCCTTACATCATTCAATCTGCCATTGGTCATAATGCATTTTTTCTGCAAGATATGGATGGTGCAGACCTGTTTGGGGGTCCTGTCAATGGAAAGATGCTCAAGAATTATTACTGCTGAAACCTCTGTTTAAAGCTTTCATTTTCCATTGTAGATATCACTACTTTGTTTTGTTTTGAAAAAAGAGAAAATATAAAAAATAGAAAAGAGAAAAAGAGGGAAAATTTGAAAAGAAGAAAGGTACAGCCCCATACCAAAAGAAAGAAAAGTCTGAAAGTGTGCAAGCCTAAATGCCACTACTTGAGAGAGCACCACTATCTATTCATACAGCCTAATCATGGCTAGATAGATTTCAATTTACTGTTGATAGGTTAGTGAATCAGATTTTCCAAACAGTTTAATCTTGGCCTATCAGTAGAATAGATTATGATAGAAAAAGAATTGGTTCTAATATGTCTCTAAAAAGCTTAAAACCTAAGCCACATAAAGGAAAAGACTGGTTCTAACCTACTGAAAACTTGGACCAGATGAAGAATAAGACAACTCCAAAAGATCAAAAACCCGAGCTGAAAGAAAGAATGAAGGATGCTTATAATTTTCAGATCTTGAACCTTCACAGTTTTGTTTCAATTTTCTGCAAATAAGTCTATGAGCAGCTGGTTTATTTTCCATAGACATTACAGCAAATCAGACAGTTCAATCCTGGTTTGGTTGTGCTTTCAATTTCTGTTTTAGAATGTAGAGAATGAATTATGTCAGACAGTTTAATCCTGACAAATAATAGTTAGGTAGAGAAGCTGATGAATTCAACTGTTTAATCTGAACTCATGAAGAAATAAGGGTAGATTTAGATTAGTTTTTCATGCTTTCAAAAGAATAAAATTTTGATGTCAAAGGTTTGCAAGACCAAGTGCACCTTGTGAAGAGAAAATGTTAGGAAAGTAGGCTATGTAGGTAGAAGTGTGGGAAAAATCATTTTGCTGACAAATCTGCAGAACACCTTCTCAAGCAGCAGGTTCATGAAAGAAGAAATAAGTTGTCAAAGAACAGCAAAGTATCATTACATTGGTATACATTCTAGAGATAAATTTTCTGAGGTTCTTGACACCTCCAAGGAGCTTCCATCCCCAAGTTGGAGCCGCTGTTAGCCGTCCATAATTTTGACATATGCAAAGAAGGCTAAAAAGAGTCTTTTAGTCTTCAAGAACCAAATTTCATGCAAAATATGTGACTTCTTGAAGCCTTGTTGTGTCCATTTGTCCAAGGAACCCATTCCATTGATGATTCTCCTTCAAATTTCCTCAAGAAGCCATGTTGTTTTAAAGGAGACTATTTTCAAACCCATTTTTCCATTTTTTTCTCCTTTGGAAAACCCCTCTAAAGAACCCCTTCATTTCACCCATTCTTCCCTATGTTACCCCTTATTTTCCTCCAAATTCCCTTTAAAACCATGAAAATCCCCTTTATTTGGCTTTAAAACCCTTCCTTTATTCTACCATAACCTTCAAAAAAGCCTAAAAAGCTCTATCTCAGCCTATTTTCTGCTCATTTTAAACCTTTAGGCCTTAAGCACCTTTCGTGCAAGCCCCAGCCCCTTTCCGCCATAAGATCGGCTCCGCGACCATCGGCTCATGTCTCTTAAGCCCTCATCGCTATCGACCTTCAGTGTTTCCAAATTCCTGCGTCCCTTTCCCCTTTTCCTTGCTGATGCGATACTCCAAGGGCTCAAAATATTCCACCCTGCTCTCATATGACCTGAGCCCCGTGACCTAGCGCTAAGTCGTCGCTCCGATATCATCGCATCGACAGTCCACCATTCCATTGCATCGGCAATTGGCATTTCATCGCATCGCTCCGATGTCATCGCATCGCTCATCGCCACTTCCAAATGTTCCTTCCCCGGACCCTCTGTTTCTTCGATCGTCGATCTTGCGATGGATCCTCTGCCGTCAATCACACGGATCCGATGGCCCATGTTGTTTTCCATTTTTCTCCACGCGGAGCCTTCCCACTGTGTTTTCCCATAATCTCCACTGTTGATCTATTTTACCCCCAGATCTAACGGCCCAGAATCACCCTCCCACTTCACCTTTGATTCTCCTTCATATAAGCACCCATACATGGATTATTCCACTATAACACTATAAAACCATGGCATGTATGGTTTACCCGGCCTCAAGCCTTCCCGCTATGTGACGAAGTAGCTTACATCACCCCAACCCCACCATTTGTTTTTCCCGCACACCTTGTTCATTTTTTGTGCCCGCTTACAGCCGTAGATCTGGGCCCCACCAGATCGGACGGTCAAGAACCTTTTTCGTGTTCATTTCACAAATAAATCTGATCGACCTTTTTGAATGTGAAAGGGTGGTTTTTTGGGGCATATGTGTCATCTGTTAACACATATCGCGTTTCCCCCGGGGCAATACCACGTACCGCCCATCCCTCCCGCGAAAACCACTGCCGGTTTTCCAAAACCACCTTTTATATCCCGCGCCATAAATCATGTTTAAACCTTCTCTGTCTGGTTTCCGCCATGGAAGCTCACCCCGATGCATTCACCTCATCTACACTGCTCCTCCGCCCACGCTCGAGCCCTCTGTTGCAGTTAAGCCAAGAAACGCAGGATTTCTTAATCAATTTTCCGTAGTGTACATGTCTAATGGTGGATTTATCCACAGGTCTCCCACAACCAAAGAATCAATGTTTAAAGGGTCTGAGGGGTCAAAATTCCAATTTTAATCAGTGTTTTATGGACATGATTACACATAAATCCCTCCAGCGCAGAAGGAAGCTGAGCCACCTATACACAAAGGTAATAATACAGATCAGCATAAAAAGGCCTTGAATGCCACTTCTACAGCAGCCATTACTCCACCAAAAGGACACATGTGGTCTGCTTTGCTTTTCAAAGGCACTATGATAGCCATCCTTATGATAGAGACTTCATTAAAAACTGTTAGAACAGTTATTAAGCAGACATGGGGCTACAGAACCCAAAAAATGACAGTTTACTTGTCGTAAAGGTCAAACAGAGTACTTCATGCCATGATTTGCTTCAAAGAATGACCTTCAGAGTTATTACCCACCTACCAGATCTGCATAAAATAGAAAAAACTACCCAAATGGTACAAGTAGTCAATGATATGTTTATTGAGCAGAATGGGCTTTCAAACACTTCTCCCACTCTGTCTTAATTCGTATTTATTACCATTTCTGCAACACTCTTCCTCTTTTCACCTATATGTATCCACAAAAAATTCATTGTAATGGCTGGAAAATTGTTAATTGCCTGAATTGTTATTGAGTAAGAGTTTCTAAGTAGTTTTAATATAGTAGGCTGGGAAGAAAAGCATTGGACTGTAAAAAGCTATTGGACTCAAAGTATGTAACTGGTTTTGCACATCAATAGACAAGCAGATTCACTGGATCCTTATCTAAATCATTGGTGATGTTATTCTGACTGTAACTATTATTTTCTTTATGTTTCCATTGTGTTCATATTCTCTGATAAAGAACAACAAATATAGAGTAGGATATACTGCAAAGTACCCTAACTCTCACTGAAAATCTTTATCTTTATTTTTTCTGCTAAATGTGTGTTTGGGAATGATTTCAATAGAGTACAACTAGTTAAGGAATTTTAGTGAGCCCATGTCTTTGCTGAGTAGAACTTGAGTTATTGTTCTTGAATGATATTTTCACTGCATGCTAAGTAGAGTCTTAATCAAGGAAGTTTATGGTTAGCCCTACCCCTTGTTTAGTCTTAAACAATTGTTTGAATATTTCCCTTAAAAGTGTGCCAAAGCAGGCTTGGTTTAAAGTCCTTACCTGATCTTAGGTTGCTTTTTATGTTTATCTTACATGTTTTTCCCCTTGAGTGCATGTCCAAAGCAGCCTCGGTTAAAATTCCTTACCTAATCTTAGATTTCCCTTTGTTTTATTATATGTTTTATGTTCCTAAGAGTATGTCAAAAGCAGAATAGGTTAAAAGTCCTTACTTGATCTTAGGCCGCCCTTTGTTTTCTTACATTTTGCTTCTTTCACCTCACTGCTTAATGTTCCATACCATCAACTCAACTTAAAAGATCTTTTGATATAGATTATTTGCCCTTTGAAAACCCTTGTATAGTTGTTGTGCAATTAAACCCTTTTATGACTCCATAGCCCAATGGTTTAGCACTATTTTTTGACCTATCTTCCCATGCTGAAACATCCTTCCACTGATTTCCTTCTTCACTTCACATGACCTTCTCTTTTAATGATTCCCAACCAAAAACAAACAAAATCCTTTATGCTCTATAACTAGCCTAATATCATATCACAAGCCTCAAAGATATATCCTTTGAAAACACATATAGAGAGATCCCTCTCTGAATCCAGGAGGGCTAGATCCTAGGATTCCAAAGTGGTTTTGATGTTGCCTTGTCATTTGGTATGCCAATCTGCCAAATCACAGGACCCTAACAGAATCCAAGATTGTAAATTCTCTATATGAAGCACGAGGTCGAATTCATCAAGGTTGGAATTTTTCATTAGCAAGGAAATTATGTTACTGTATGTCACTGTGTTTTTCTCAATTTAATACAGAGATTTGTTTGACTACTCAAGATTCACAAGGAGTTTAAGTGTATTATTTTTCTATGGCTTTTTCAATTATCTACTTGTAGTACAAACAATTCATTTGACAATGCTCTAACTTCCTTCACATGCAAATAGACTATGTTTTATCACTATGTTACTGTTTTTCTCATAAACCTAGACTCCAAATGCCTTGACTTCCATGTTTGACAGATTATGATGTTTTTTTGAAGAATATCTTGACTCCATGGCCCATGAGTGTTTGCTAATATTTGATTCAACCAGTTATACATTTTTATCCTTTTTATTCCTAGAGTTACCCATCTAATCATTAATCAAAAATCTTAAACCTATTGAGAGAGCTCTCTCAGGTTGAGGAGGCTAAGCCTCAGCCAAAAGATTGGTTTGAAAGAGTTACACGAAGTTTACCTGATGAGCAACCTATCAGGGTCAGATTTTTTGATAACAAGTTGAATCCTCAAACAAGAGTTTGGTAAACATCATTAAAAAATTGTTGGAAGAAAACAAGAAATCATGGCACAACAAATTGGTACATGCACTATGGGCAGACAGGTTGACAAATAAGAAGTCAATTGATATTTCACCCTATCATCTAGTATATGGAATGGATGCAGTTTTACCAACAGCCTTGGGAGTGCCAGTAATGAAGCTCATTCAAGAGGTGCAGTTTGAAGAGAATGATATACAAAGAAGAATAAACCAAACTATTCAGCTACAGTAAACTAGAGAAGGAGTATACAACAGAACACGACTAGTATAGGAAATCATCAAGACTATTTTTGACAAAAGGACCAAGGAAAATTATTTTAACATTGAAGACAAAGTGCCAAAGCGAGATTCAAGAAGAGAAGACAAAGGCAAGCATGGAAAGTTTGATAACTTGTGGAAAGGCCCATACACCATTAATTTTGCAAGAGGTAATAATGCATTTTTCTTACAAGAAATGGATGGAATAGAATTATTTGGAGGTCATGTTAATGGCAGGATGTTGAAACATTATTTCATTTAAGAATCTCAATTTAATTTTTCTTCATTGTATATAACATTTCTAAAACAAAATCTTAGAAAAATTGATACAAAAAGAGATAAAGGAAAGAAGAAAAGAGGGCAAATAAAAAGAAAAAAGGTAAGCCCCATACCAAAGAATGAATATTTTTGAAAGTGTGGAAGTCAAAATGCCACTACTTTCGAAAAGGTCTTGTTCAATAATACAGCCTAAACATGATTGTACAAATTTTGAATTTTTTCTGATAAGTTAGAAAATGAAGATTTTCTAAACTGTTTAAACTTGGCTTATTAGTAGGTAGGTAGAAAATGACATTGGTTCCAAAGCCTCATCTGAACCAAAAAGAAGAGTGAGGGATAAGTGATAAATGAAATATTCAAGATCAAAGCCCTCATTTTTAGTTTACTTTTTGCAAAATAATATTGTGTGCAGCTTTTCCAAAAATGCCACAATTCATGATGATCAAACTGCTTAATCTTTAAATTTCATGTTGATAGTTAGTGAATAAAAAAACCATTTTTACATTGTTTTAAAAATAAATTTAATTTATTTGGGACCCACTCTTTTAAATGAAACCCTGTTTATTTAAAACTACCCAAACAGTTATAGGTTTTAGCCCCCACTTTAAGAACCTTTAACCTCCACTCTCATATAACCCTGGCTCCCACCTTTATATTTAAGTGCCTCCGCTTTAATATACCCTGGGCCTCACATTATAAAAACCCCACACTATTTTAAACCCTCCGCTTCATTTAAAACCCCCAGACCCACCTTCCAAAACCTACCCACGATCAAGTCACCCGACCACCATCCGATCCATTCCACCAGATCCGATGACCATCGCGCCCTATCGCAAGTCTAAAGGCCCGAGGTTTAAAACCTTTGGGGCTTGATAAATGGGTGGTTTCACAACCATCCCATACGCCACACATCTCCCTCACATTCTATCGCATCCTCGTGACATAAACCACCTCATCGCTTTTGCCCTATGCGAAAACCACAACCGGCCTTTGCGCCACAAAATGAAACTGTTGACCCCATTCAAACATTTTGAAACCCTGTGTCACTGCGAAAAACTCTTGAACCTATGTGTTAACCCCTGCAACATTTCTAAAGATCAGAAAGCCACGAATAAATGCAAAAGACCAAAAACCTCCATTTTCCGGACTCTGTCCATAAATTGCCTTGCTACCTGCAAGCCCCCATTGCTCCCCACCCTGTGAGATCTAGTTTTTAATTAACGAATTGTTTTTAATTGTGAAGATGATTGATGTATCGGAAAGGGCAGTAATCATATTTCAGTTCTAAATTCCAAAAAATTGTTTAATCTAGGCTCTCTGGGTGACGATCCAGAGGCTTTGTTCACCAAAGGATTAGGAGCGCAAGAACAATCAGAGGTAGCGATGGATCATGACCAATAAGGATCATTCAAAAAAACTCCAAAGACAACGAGTTTTCTCCGAATGACAGAGTAAGGAAAAAATTGAGTCTCACAGTGACTGCGCAGGCAAAGATGAATACAAGTAAAAAACACGGTTAAAGAACAGTGACAGTTAAAAGATTCACCATGACAGTGAAAGGAAAAGGAATAAAAATATCAGTGAAAGGTTAAAGTTAGAATGAGTTAAAGACAAAGCACATATAAGAGAGGTTAAGGGATAGGTTACAATAACCCAAGGTAGTCAAATAAAGATTAGAGATAAAACAGATAAAAGAATACAGATAAAGACAGTTTGAAGGAGTAAAGACAAATCAGAGTTTAAAGACAAATCAGAGGATGAACCAACGAAGAAAACAGAGCCAGGTGTCAAGGCCATTCAACATTTACTTCTTCCCAAATGACACTGACCACCTACAGCCATATTTTGATTTGATGAAAGCAGCTATAGTTAATACTGTAGTCAGAGATATTTTAGCATCAGTTTAAAATTTATTGTAAAGTTAATGTTTTAAGGCAAATAAGTCAAAGATATTTTAAAGTTAGCTCAGTAGTAAATTAGAAAGTTATTACTACAATAGGTCAGTCATAGATATTTTGGAATTGGGCTTTGCATGGTCTCAATTGTCAAAAATCATTTACTCTGTCGTAAATAAAAATCTGTCAGCCTAGATTAGGGAAACCTCCTCATCTGCAGTTAAATACTGCATGTATTATTCATTATTATTTTTGGTTGGTTGTTTGGTTGGCTGCTAATTTGGATTTTGATCAAGACTCTGAATTGAAAAAATTATTGCACTGGAGCATTGTAACAGTTTTGAGCTGGACATCAGTAATACAAGCACGTTCACACGATTCTTGAGCTATGTTAATGGTGATGTTATCCCTCTTTGTCAATGTTTTCTCCTTTTTTTCCATATTGTACATCAATTTCTCTAATAATAGAACATAAGTTTTAGATTGATATATGTTGTTTGGGCACCTTAAATTTGTTCCTTGCTATTATCTTTATGTTTTCATTTGCAAAGTTTAGCTCAAGAATTCACAGGTGTCCAGCTCTTTAGTTTCACCTAGCTTATTGCCTTGATTTTTTCTTAGTAAATTTTAGCTAAGGAATTTAGGGGTGTCCTGCTCTTTAGTTCCTCTTAAATTGTTATCTTATAGGCCTTCTTTGAAGTTTGATTAAAGAATTCAGGGGTATCCTGCTCTTTAATTTCACTGAACTGTTATCTTGAATGTTTTCTCTATCTGAAAGTATAGCTACTGAATTCATAAACTTGTTGTCATCTCATATTCATCTTACCCAAGAAGATCCATTTGATATAGTTAACTTTCCCTATGAAAATCCTTGAAGAGTTTATGTACAATTTAAACCTTTTATGACTCCATATCCCAATGGATTAAGCTTCCCACATTCTATTTTCCCAACCTACAATCAAAATCAATCAATAAAAAAAAACAACCCCAAACTTCATAACTAGCCTAAAATCAAAAAACATAAGCATAAATATAAATCAGTTAATCATAAACATAGAGATAGCCCTCTCTGAGCCCAGGAAGGCTAGGTCCTTGTACTCCAAAGTGGTTTGATGTGGTTCCCTGCTACTTGTTCTTGCCAATCTTGCAAATTATAGGGAGCCAATAGGTGATCAGGTCTAAACGTTGAGAGGACCTCACTACACCCTTTCGGTGTGTGATCAAGTCCAAAACCTCACCCAACCACTCCCTTTTTGGTGATCATGTCTAGATGCTAAAGGACGTCACTACACCCTTCTTGGTTTCTGATCAATTCTAGGACCTCACTCAACCCTTCCCTATTCAGTGATCAAGTCTAGATTTTGATAGACCTCACTATACCCTTGTTGGTGTGTGATCAATTCTAGGACCTCACTCAACCCTTCCCTGCTCAATGATCGAGTCTAGATGTTGACATACCTCACTACACCCTTTTGGTGTGTGATCAGGTCTCCTATGAGAGGAACTCACTCAAACCTAGTTTTTTATCACTCTGGGCCTCACATATCATTCTCCCCATTGAAAGAATTCTTCTCCATGCAACTGGTATAAAATCAACACTCCCTCTCAATGAGAGAGATAATATCCATAAGCCCTAGCTTGTCTTTGAAGTGCACAAAATTCTCTTTGGGAAATGACTTCGTCAGAACAATAACTATTTTCTCATTGGTGGAGATGTACTTTAGACTTATTTCTCTCTTCTATACCATCATGGATGTAATGGTGCGCGATCTTAGGGCTCCCTCACCTATGATCATGTTGTCACCTACACCTAATCGACCAAATCCTACAATTTGCAATCATACTGCTTCATAAATCATCTTTCAAGATGCAACATACTCTACCTTTGAGTGCAACACATGACTTAATTCCTTCTCATCCACAAGATTAGATCCCAACTAGAAGCGATGTACAAAATTCCTCTTTCCCTACAGGTGAACTTACTATGCCATGACTAACCATAACATCCTAGTACTTCAACACATGTTGAGCTACATTCCATGGCTCAATAATAAGTTGATATGCTTCCTTTTCTTGATCCATCATCCTATCTGGATATTCCTCTTGCAACATATCCTACCATATAAATTAATGATTTCCTTCCTTTTTTCATAGGTGCTATCAACTATCTATTCAAGATATTTCATTTAGAATTTGGAGGTCCATCTCCCTTTGAAGTTGAGTAAGGGTTCCTAGAGAGGCCTTGTCTTCTCCCTCTAGAGAGAATATTATGGTCAATGCAAATCCCTCTGACATATGAGATTTTATGCTTCCATCAAAAAATCATGTAAGATCAACCTTGATCCACCAATCTAAGTGTATCAACTATGAGGAGCCTATACAATCCTTATTTATACTTAAAAGTGTAGGATTTCTTCATGTACCTCATTATCTTGAGGTAGTTCACTTATTTCTTCAAAAATACGATACTTATAGAATTGTACCAACAAGATGTTCCTTCATAGCCTTCTTTCCTCTTGTTGAGACAATCTTTTGTTTTTAATTTTATGTCATCCAATAATAATTCATTATCTTGCCTTTGAGTCTAGATATTTTCCATTACAATATCTCTCAACACATAGAGTCTCTTTGTCACCGATTCGCTCGATTCTTCCATCTTCCACAAATGATTTTTCACTCTTCATTATTTACTTGCAATTATCATTAGGAATCCAAGGAATTAAAATTACAACCAAGCAAATAATTTAAGGAAAAGAGACTAATTACTAGTGTAATTAACAATAGCAGTGGTCTGTGGGGACTTGGTTAAACGATGATGAGGCGGGCTGTTATAGCACTCATCACAGGTTCAATTTCCTTCCCCAATCAAGGTGATGTATCTGGACATCTTGATAAAAATGGAGTAAAAAAAAAAAAGAAAAAAGAGGAAAAATGAAAGGTACTACCAAGCTTACAAAAAAAAAAACAATTAACAATAGTAACAAAGAGATATAAAATACTTACCTTTATAAGAGGTGTTGGCCCAAGGGGTCCAAACCCAGGTTCAGAGTATATTTGCACAACCAAAAAAACCCTTCAACTATTGGCCCTTTCGACAGTGATCTACTTTTGCAGACCAAATTCTCACCCGAAGTAGCAATGGGGGGGTTTGGAACCAGGTTTTCGCACCAAGAGGTATATTTATGATGTGGATCTAACTATTTCTAGTCTGATCTAATCACTATTGTGTTGCGATATTTCTCTTAACCTGATTCATATCTAACTTCAGAAAAGCCATTAACACAGATGCAGTTATCGCACAAACACAAATATCTCAGTATTATTCCAATTTACTTAACAGAAACCCATGATGCTGATATACTTATTGCACAAACACAAAGATCTATTATTATATGATTAACCCAGAAAAATGCACATTAATTAACAACGATCATACAACATATCTATAAGAAAATAATTAAATCATAAAGCAGTAACGCATACGAACATGAATCATGCAAGTAAACCAGAGAATTTGCCAAAACTTCTCTTTATTAAGTAGATCTTCAGGAATACAACCTCTTTCTTTTGCACACACAATCACAGGGTCCTCACACATAGCCAAGGACTTAGGTCTCCATGCACACAGCTACATGAGCCTGTCTCTACTTAGACTAATCACAGAAGCTTTCCCAAAATAGTATTACATAATCATGAGATATTCACAAAAGATGATACTTGACTTAACTCATACATGCATTTTTATATGACTTAGACGTGAAAAAACCATGGTTTGAGCCCCATCTTTTACTCTTTTACCCGTTAAAATATTAAGGGGCTTTGACCCGCCCCAAATCCCCTTGACATGTGCACTACACTTTAACAAAATTAAAAAAATTGAATCAAGACTCTACCTAGGGACCCTAGCCCAACAGACCCCCAACACAAACTCGTGACTCGTCCTCAAGTCACTCTGCTCCGGATTCCTACATTTTAGCATTGAGAGTTTGGATGGATTTGTGTAGAGGTTGGATTGCCTCGACATTATGTGTTTCCATGTTATGTGCTTCCCCCATCTGCTGCCAGGCTGCTGCTGCGTTGAGTTTGGTGGAGTCCCTTGAGCGCACCCTCAATGGTCTGTGACAGTTGAATTGCTTCCTCAGCCCAAGGTTTCATCCTTACTACCACGAGCTACTCTGTGCGGCCTCATGTATCAATCTCGCCCTGAATGTTTCGGCCTTCCTATAACCTGAGAAACCTCTGTGTGGGAACTAAGGTCTACACAACGACCCAAATTTCATCAAATTGTTGTTGCTTATCCCTCAGTTCTGTCTATAATTTTCGACGTACTGGACCTTCCTTGATGGAGGACCATATCCCCATGGCATCTTTGAACAGGGTGTTGCACTCATCCACAATTGCAATAATGTTGGATCTTTCTTGCAGAACAATGGAAGCTTGTTGTGCCCAGACCTCTGGCAGGGTTTCTAGCTGTAACTTAGTATGTATGTCAGAAATATTCTGCTCCAAGTAAACACACTCTGTCTCAATCTCTGTCTTGGAAGCCTTCAGTGCGACTGCAAGGGTCTCGATCTTTGTGGAATGTGCAGCGTCGGATGGCACTAAAAATCCTGGAATCTCATCATAGAGCCGAGTGATAAGTGATTAAAGTTCCTCATGCTGATTCTCTACGACGTGTTCTTCCTATTTGGCCTGTTGTTGGTTCTGATGTTTTTTTTTCTTATGTTCTAGTGTGCGAAGCCTGATACTCCCGATACTGCAACTCATCTGTAATTGTGCTATGCATCATGTGTAAGTGGGCATTGGGGAGCGCGACTAAGTTAACTCCAATGTCTGACCAGGATCAGGTAGTTGCGCACTGCACTGGATGTGATGAATGAAGTGCTCTACTAGGAATCTGTATTAATCTTCTTTATGTGGTGGATTTTGCAACCGAAGTGTTTACTAAAAGTGTTCTTGAACTATGCTTGCTTGATTCACACTCACCTGAATCTCACTCGCCTAAACCTGCAGCTATTAGAGGCCTTGCTGAATGTCATCGAGGACAGTCTTGTATTGTTATTTAATGGTGCTCCAAGCTTCTTCAATTAGTGTCTTGAAAGTGTTCCCAATTTCATCATAGTCACCTTTTGTTGACACGAGGGGTTTAGTCTCGATTTTCTTGGAGGCTTTCCTCTTCCTGCACGATCCTATTAGGGACTGGGATCCTCTCTTGGTACCTTGACGGGTGTCTGTTTGTCTTGAAGGGGCATCTACACTGTCTCCATCAATTTCCTCCAACTCCTCATCATTGGGAACATCCATAGTATCCTTTGGATGTTCCTCTATCTCCATCATTGCCTCGGGCTCCTGTGTATCTTTCTTTATGTCTTTATGGGTGCATAGATTTGACACAAATGACTTGGGTTGAGCGGAAGAGGTGGCATCGGTATATGTTGCTACAGTCAACCAAGAAGGATTCCAGTTTGAGGTGACTTGGACGAGGTCATCCTCTGTGACGAGGTAAGGTAGGTCAAACCACACCTTGGACATATTTGCATTTGTGCAAATGTGCACATTTTGAAATGACGCTTTAAAGTCTGTGATGTGTTTATACTGGTCATACAATGTGGGAGAGAGGCGCGGTTTTATTTGAAAAACTCTGTGAAGCTCCATTTGAAATAAAACCCAAAAAAAATTGTTTTTGGTCACTCATGCTGGATTCTTTGTAGCCCATAGTGCTGCATAACGTGTCACTTCACATAGATTAGGTTCAATCTCGGGGAGTTGTGAGTGTGACGACGACTTCCATCCCACTAGCGCGATGATCAAAAAAATCCATGTGTAGTGCAACAATTTCCCTTCTTCCTACACCTCACAGACATTCTCCAATAATTCTTGGCACAGGTACTTGGCCCAGTTGTATTGAAAAACTTTGACACGTTGCGCTACTAATGCAATTACCGGTGATGGAACTTCTTTGGTGTGACATTTATGCATCATCTTGCAGGCCAAGATCTGCATGGAAAAGCGGACATGGGCATAGTTGATGGTGTTGACAAAAAATCCCCATGTATTTCTAACCACTCCATATGTTTTCTTCACATCATATGTGACCTTATTCTCCTGACCCTTCTCTCTAAAGGCTTCTGCAGGGCTTTCTCCTTTGTATGGCAGACCAGTAATGCCAGCAGCTAGTGCAGATAGATATAATTGATGTTGTTGCGACCAAAATTTGGAACATTCAAAAGATTTAGTAGCCCAGACTTCTGCAGTCCCAGGGCCCATTCAATCAGTTCCACTTTGCTTATGTCGGCTTCTTCATAAGGGACTTGTTCCAAGTACTACGATGTTGCACGATCATGGAAATTTTCATGGTTCACCAAATCCCAATCCTCTAGCTTGATAGAAGGGACCTTCTCCAATAGGACACCCTGAAAAGGAACATCTTCAGGGAGCAGAGGCATATAAATTATAGCCTTGACCTTATCAAGGTCCTTGGAAACATCCACTGTCGGTTTCCGCGGGGCCATTTATGGAGGAAACTGTGATATTGGCTCCACTTCCTCTACAAATACTTCCTTTGACATAGTTACCTTAGGTTCTTCTTCCATCGATCGCTTCTGCCTATCAGCGCGAGGAGCCGGCTTTAGCTTCGGTTTCAACTTGCATGGAGACTTCCGAGTACCCAATTTTTGAACTTTCTTTTACTTTTGTGTGCCACTGGCACTAGGTTCTTGTGGTGCAGTAGGGGTAGGCTTAGTTTTGGTCATGGTATTTGGAGTTAAATGGCCTAAGCACCATTGGAACAATGTCTCTTCAAGTGCTTCCCATGATGCAAACATAAGAATTGGCAAAGGGAGCGAGAGCAGAGGGAACAATTCAATCAGATAACTCAGAAAGAAAAGGAAACTTGTGCAGACCTCCATGCCATATTTATATCGATGACGCAACCTAAGCAGTCTTATGTCCATTAATGTAGCTTCATTAGTTCTCAAACGATGCCAAATATGGCATAATATCATCCTTAAATGAAAGTTACCCGGTCCTCCAAATGGTAATAAAGTTGTCCTTTCCAGATTTACTATTCTAATGGCTAGATTTTGTCCTTTCTATGACTGCAGCATCCTCCTGGTGCAACCCCTATGCTTTCTTTGCAGATGCCTATGCTCCCTCAAGCTTCGTCACACCAAAGCTTGGAAAGAATTTTTATAACCTCTGACATACTTCTTTAAAGTCATGTGCCCTCTCGCAACTTCCTGGGGTGTTAGGACATTCTTTTGATCATATAGTCATTTAGCACACGCAGGGATGGGGTCATCCTTGTAAGGTTTTATGAAACTACCATTAACATATCTGGGAAGTAATTCACCATTTAACTTAGCCAATTGCACCACACCTCCCTCTATAATTGTGTTGATAATATAGGATCTGAGCCAGTGCATCTTGAACTTCCCTGGAAAGCACACAAACTTACTATCATAGGGCAACACAAAATCATGCCAAGCATTTTTGCGCGCCTTCTGCACCTACTGGTAAAAACCAACAATTAATCTATCTTCCTCCAATGCAACAAGCTGCGATAGATTCTCTTCCATAATTTCCTAGTCAACCATGTTGGTTATGGTTGCAATACATAAACTAGGTATAATGTATTCCATAGGCATAATGTCCTCTTGTCTGTACACCATCTTGAAAGGTGTTTGTACCATCAACTTCTTTCATGTAGTCCTGTATGCCCATAGAAAAATAGGTATGCGCGCATCCCAGTCATTGTGATTAGCATTGCATATCTTTGTGAGCGCATTCTCCAGAATCTTGTTGAAAGATTTTATAGTTCCATTCACCTAGGGATGATAGGGAGTACTATTTTGATGATGTATCCTGAATTCTTTTGTCAGCAACTGAATGGTCTCATTTAGGAAATGCGTAACCTGGTTTCTCATTATAATTTTGGGGCATCTAAACCTCATCAAAATATTCTCAAAAATAAAGTGTGAAACCATCTCTATGCTGCGATCTTTCACAGGTTGAGCCTCCACCCACCTATTCAAGTAATATATGGTAGTGATGATGTATCACGCTCCATTTTTCTTCCCTAGGGGGGTAATTGGCCCTACGAAATAAATTTCCCATTTGTTGAAGGCCTGCAAAGTCACCTGCGATTGTAGTGACATCTCATCTATGCGCGAGGGTCTTCCAGTCCTCTGACATACATCACAAGCGCGACATTATTCCTTAGAATAACTGTGCAAAGTAGGCCACCATAAACCATCCCTTTCTATCTTCTATGTGGTTGGTTTACCAGCATAATGACTGCCTGTAACGCCTCCATGTGCTTCTACCAATATTCTCGAACTCAGGAACATATCGCCTCAAAACTTCATCAACTCCCATCTTGTATAATTGACCTATGATCAAAGTGAAATATGTTGTGTGCAATACTAATTCTTACTTCTGCTTGACCATATATTCTGTATGTTTATTCCCAGTGGTTATAAAATGGATGATATTGGAAAAATGATCATCATCTACCTTATTAGCAAACAACTGCGCATCTGGTAACCCGTCATCCAAATTAGTTGGTTATTCACCATTTTTCAATGTGTGATAAGTGGTCCAGTCCTGCGTTCAACCTTCTAAGCTTCAAAATCACCTCAAAATCATATTCCTGGAACAAAAGGAGCCACCTACAGATTCCCTTCGCGCCCCCCCCCCCAAAAAAAACATAGGCTTGTTTACCAGGTATTTCAAAGCAGAATGATTTGTGAACATCTTGAAATGACCTCCAAACGGATAATGAAGGAAATTATGCAGCGCATACACCATGGTTAGCCCTTCTCTTTCTGTTTTTGAATAATTATGCTCAACAATTAACAGCTTCCTACTTGGAAATGCAATCGAATGATCTATATCTCCAGTACATGACTAGACTAAGACAACTCCTAACATGATACATGAAGCATCAACGTGTACATGGAATTCCTTCGACCAATATGGGAATACCAAGATGGGTGCAATCACCATATTTTCCTTAAGTATGTGCAGATTCTTTTGACATTCCTCATTCCAGTAGAAAGTGGCATCCTTCTTCAACAACTTCTCCATTGGTGCAGTGATCTGTGCATAAGCTTGAATAAAATTTCGATAATATCCAGTATGTCCCAATATTTAACATGGTTGCTTCACACTTTTAGGAGGATCCAAATTAATAATGAAAAAAATTTTGGTTGGATCGACCATCAGTCCCTCTTTACAGACAATATGTCCTAGCAAGATACCAAAAGGGATGAAAAATATACACTTCTTCAAATTCAAAGAAATTTGATACTTCCAAAAAGTATCAAGCATTAAGCACAGCCTGGAGACATTTTTCTTCAACAATTCAAAAACAATCCAATCATCAAAATACACTTCTAAGAACTTATGGATATAATATTTGAAATCAGCAACTACTACGCGATAAAATATGGTTGGCGCATTCTTCAAACTAAATTGCATTACAGTGTATTGGAATAAATCCCATTCCGTCGCAAAGATAGTCTTGCTCTGGTCTTCAGGTGCGATCCTTATCTGGTTATATCCTGAAAATCCATCAGTAAATGAATAGGCTTCCTGCCCTCCGACGCTGTCTAAGACTTCATCTGAGAATGGGGTCGGAAAAGGATCATGTACACATGCATCATTTAATTTGTGGGAACTAGATTGAGGTTAATAATACCATCCATGTCAAAAGGCCAATCTATACCTAGCAGTGTAGGATACAGATTTGCATCATCAACAATTTCAATGACTTCAAAGTCAACAAACACCTTGACTCCTTCAATATCAACTACTACCCTAGAGAGCATGTCCATTGGGATAATCTTCTACTGGTTAGCCATGCCCAATTGAATTGAAGATCATTCCAGCTTAGGTTCTCCCATTTTCTGCAGTGTCTGTTTAGGTAGGACATTTGCAACGGATCCCATATCTAGAATAACTTTATCCATCTCAAAGTCTCATATTTGAGCGGTTAAGTGCATCTATCATCTAGTTCTTCACTTATTCTTGTGGATTTTGTTGACAACCCTCTGTTCCATCTAAGGTTGATCTTTCTCGACGCGGTTATCAAGTAATGTTTGAAGGTTTTGTCAACCAAAATATTTTATACACATTTTATGGATCACAGAATTCAAATTCCTAATGTTTGAAGGTTGTCAACCACCTTCTTATTGCGCAAAAGCTTAATACAGGCTTGCACGAAAATTTTCAACTCAACTGGATCAGCCTCATCTATGACAGTGACAACAGGCCTAGTCGGTGCTTTTGATGTCGACACACCCGAGGTCCATAAATTTCTTCTTTGTGTCAGTAAAAGTATCCTTCTCCCATTGCAAGTTAAATCCTTCCTTCTTCTTAGGGGATTTTTGAACCCAAACATCTACAACAGGTTGTTTTCCTTCTGCTTTGTCTGCACCGGTTGTTGCACCACTTCTGGTCACAATATTAACACTAGGCTCTTCATTGCATGACTCTTCCATCATCATCTAAACGTTTTGTGCAAGCATCCAAGTCTTATTTTCTTGCATTTTCATAAATAGCACAAAGCAATATTCAATTATGTGGTTGAACTGCAGACAATACCTACTATATGGGTGCGTCGGTTTCTGGTATTCACGCCCAAAGTGGCCAATTTCTCCACAATTATAACAGATAATCTAGCCTCTTCCATGACCATCTCCTCCTCCTCTTTCACAACCTTGTCCTTGAAATCGCCCTCACCCATAGGGCGACATAGGAAAATCTGGACCTCTACCTTCCGACTGTATTCTATAAGAAGCATCTTGTTCAATCATTAGGTCAAACTATGATAGCCCTTATCATCATGGCCTACAAACCGACAAAATTTTCAATATAACTTCTTGGGAGACTGAATATATTTATACAACTCGGGACAATATTCTGTAGGGTTTTGTTCGGTTACTTGACATAGCGTGCACCATATTGTAGGGCTTGTACTTGGCCCTACCCCTAGATTAGGCTTGATCGGAGTCGTTCCTTCAACCGCTAGATATTCTCCATATACTGGGAATTTTTCCTTGAAGTGTCCTTCATCTTTGCAGCACACGCACCATACCTCTGCGTACACATCTTTGTCATTATCCTTTCGCAGGTTTCACAGTTCTAAGTGTAGGGTATCCAACTGGCTTTGAATCTGCTGAACCTCGATCTGTGTTTCTTCAACTAGTGAGGCTTCCAGTTTCATCACGATTTCCAAACCTTCGACCTGAGTTGAAATCTTCCGTTGAGGTAAAGGTAGGTGCAGCTACGACAACAACATTGCAATGAACCATTCCTTATATTGATCATCACTAATGGTGAAGCCTCCGTCCCTAATAGTGTGTTTTAACTGCTGATCTTCCTCCCATATAGTTTCCTTTATTTCCTGGTGGATATCCTTCAATTCGGTAACACATTGCACATATGAATTTGGCTTCTGAAACTGCTCATTCAATGCTTTCTTAAGGTCATCTATCATCATATTTGGATTAGCCGCTACATACCTCATGTCCCATTCCAACACAAATTCCTAGAATGTAGTAGCGAGCTCTAATTTCTTGAAATCATCATCAGTAATATGTCGTGCCTTCCACACAGCCTCTGCAACAAACCAAAATTTCTCGGTGTCTTCATTCCCAACACCCTTAAAATTCTGCATCTTAATAGAGTTAGCCATATCGAATACTAGTGGTGGAGGTGGAGTTGGAGGTGAAATGGAGTGGAGTGTAGTTTGAGGTGGACTTGGGAGTGGGGTAGATGGGATCTGAAGTGCAGATGTGTTACTATCTTCTGCGTGTGTTGAATCACCTAAAATGCTCGCCTCAGATTCATCGTCTTTGTGCGGCCTACCACTGAGGGGACTATACACAAAATCTCCTTTTGGGTCTTCTCTGTAAATGTTTCCACTACACGTAGAGCTAGGTTGGCCTGTTCTAGATATTCACTCAGTGTGGATGCACAAAGTACCTTTTTCACATAAGAGCATTTTAAGCCACAACTTCAAAGAGTGCATAAAATTACCTCGCAGACCCTTGAAAAACCTTCTTTCAGCTTCAGTGTAGGAAACAAAGGGATCAATGGAAAAATTAGTGATAAATCTACCCAAAATGTTGTTGATCCAATAGTCTATTGTGCAAGAAATCCTATTGTTGGCTTTTTCCAATTGTTGAACCAACTCAGGAGTGCACCTAGTAATCACGTTGTCCTTCCAACAAGTCTACGTCTTAGTGAACCGATACAACTACTCGTATAGTTTTGTTGCGAAGGAATAAAATGATATTTTGTGCTACTTTTTATAAATGTATCTTTGTTCCTAATCTTCTGTAGATAATCATGAGTTCTGTTTCTCTTGGATCGTGAAATCGCACAACTTTCTATCCAACCAATCCTGCAATTAATTCTTAGTTGGATGCCACATCAAATTTCCCTCAAACAAATCCCGGGGTGGTGCTGGAACCAGGCTTCCACACCTAGAGGGAGATTTATGATGTGGATATAACCCTTTCTAGTATGATCTAATCACTACCGTGCTACGTTATTTCTCTTAACCCGGTTCATATATAACTTCAACAAAATCCTTAACAAAGATGCAGTTATCACGCAAACACATAGATCTACTCTTATTCTAATTTACTTAACAGAAACCTTTAATAACGATATAATTATCACACAACCACAAATATCTATTATTATATGATTAACCTAGACAAATGCACATAAATTAACAACAATCATACAAGAGATCTATAAGAAAATCATTAAATCATAAAGAAGTAATGCATAAGAACATGAATCACGCAAGTAAACCAGAGACTTTGCAAAAAATTCTCTTTATTGAGTATATATTCAATAATACAACCTCTTTCTCTTGCGCACAGAGCCAAAGAGTCCTCACACACAACCCAGGACTTAGGTCTTCGTGCACACAGCCCCAGGAGCTTGTCTCTACTCAAACTAATCACAGAAATGTGCCCAAAACCGTATTACATAATCATGAGATATTCACAAAATATGATACTTAAATTAACTCATATATGCCTTTTTATATGACTTAGACGCGTAAAAACCATGAACTCAAATTGTGGTTTGAGCCCCATGTTTTACCCCTTTACCCATTACAATATGAAGGGACTTTGAATCACCCCAAAGCCCCTTGACCTGAATGCTACGCTTTAACAAAATTAACAAAATTGACTCAAGACTCGACATAGGGGACCCTAGCCCAAGAAAAGGAGTCAACTCATTCTTGATCTCAAACTTCTTACAACTTCACCATCCTCATATTTAAGCATCAACATGATGTCATACCTCCCTTGTATGGGCTAGGACTTCTCTTTTTAGTGGAAATGATCACTCCTAGGGTTTTTCCCACAGACCCTAAAATTTCCTTTTTCAAATCCTCAAGAGGATTTACAAACCCTAAATACTTCAAAACCCTAGAATCTCTATCAAAAATTAATTATTGTGACCAAAATAAGTTGGCTCGAGAACTGTTCAACACACTAGTACACATATATAATCTATATCCATTGTTATACAATTATTTAATATCGTATATGAGTTATCATGAACTTCCTAGAACTATCTAAGATATCTTAATGTTCTTCACATGACCATTCACACATTTTTGCAAAAACATTTTTTCCTTTAAGACATAGTGAGCCAAAATTATTGAGATATCACTCAACATCTTTCCAGGACCTACTTCTTATTTCAAGGAGAGCCTTTAACACAATTCTTACTTTAAACCCTTTTAATTAGACTCATACCTCTCAGACTTCATTGCAATCCATATCTATGACTTCCTGGTCCTTATAAAATTTTGATAAGCATTCATATGGAGGAAAACAATAGACAATATTGCGTACATGAAACACATTCACAGTTGTCAATAACACTAGGACATCAAAAATTTGAGAAAAAGGGGGTACAAATATCTTACTTCCATTAAACTAGAGATCAATGGTTCTAATGGAAAAAATCTTATGCAAAAACTCATAACAGAGTTATGAGGATTATAAGGATACATACCAATATCTGTTATATCTTCTTCCTGAATCAAACATGTTATCTCCCTCAATTTCATCCTTCTCTTATGAATATAACATAGATCCTTTGACATTGCATTGATGTATGAATTAATTTGGCTCCTTCAGTCCAAGTAACAAGTTTTGTTCTTTTGGAAAGGAATTCGGCCTCATGCCTACATAATTTAGACCGTCAAGGTTTGCTTTGGAATATTGAACTCCAAGACAAAACCACAAATCTCAGAGAATCATTTGAAACCTTTTTAGCCTTGCGCAGATAATTTATTTCCCATAGACCAGGGTCCAATCATAGACAGAGAATCTCAATACAAAGCAAGACGTCATTTAGCTTCACAATCATAATTTATGATGACCTTATACAGTCTTGAATATTTTTAGAGTCTCGAGGTTATTCATATCATTAAGAAGAACACCTTCCATATTTAATGATTCATATATAATAGATAGTTCAACCTATTTTGACTGAGATTTATATCTAAGTCTTTAGATGAGAGGGATTTCATCCCATAATTCATTGTGTCTTATTTTATGTGTTTGCATTTTAAATTTGTGCGTAGTCCTCTATTGATATTTTGGGATAGTGAGATTATACTTTTGATATTTTAGATACTCAAACACAGTAGAGGGTTATTCGTTCTCTTGGTCCTAATATCTTTCAGCATCTTAGAACATAGGATTTCGACCTTCAGAGATTGGTGGTATCTATCCATCATATTGTATTCTCTAAGGTATTATATCAACCATATTAGGTCTCCTGAGATTATATCTCCAACTAAGGCTTCCAATAATTCACCATATCTCTAATACCATGTTGATTTTAAAGTTTCTTCAATACTAATAATTATCTTTGATGATTATGATATTTTCACATTCTTGTTCATTAATTTTATCATTTAATAATTACACAAAATAAATCAACCATATAGGAAATAAGACAATAGGATCATAAAGAGACAACCAAACAAAGAACAAAAAGTTTTACCCTGGGAAAACCCACCATGGGTAAAAACACAACCAACATTTTCCTTAGAGAATAAATGCAACAAGAGATACAACAAAGTAAACTAACCAAAAAAATGACCAACAACTAAAGACCAAGTCATCCCTCCACAATTCTAACCTTAGAAGCTTTGCAACAAGGTCAAGAAAAATTCCTCCAAGTGTTGGCTCAGAGGGTTCTTGATCCAAGTTCAAAGTTAGTTGCGCACCAAAAAAACCCTCTATTATCGACCCTTTAAACAATGACATGTTGCGTAGATCGCAGTCTCACCCAAGAAAATATTGGGGGATGTCAGAACCAGGTTTCTAAATCCAGAGGGATAATGGAGTGTAAATCTACTACTAAAATTTTATTTATGATTATTCTGAACTACGTGGATGCATCTATCTAATTTAACAACTTATACTTCATTCATCAATCAATACTTGTGCACATGGCACATTTATCATTAAAACACAACATAAAGCATAAAAATAACTTCACAACATATATAGTAAGAAAATACACATATAAACATAATCATACTTCCAAAATTATTCTTCTTTTATTATGATAAAGCTCTTCAGTACATACACTTCTTCAACCTGCGCACACAGCTTCAGGTGCTTTGTGCACAAAGTTGTGGACTCTTCAAAGCCTCCACACACACAACTGTGAATCCTTCCCTTAAGACCCAAAACAAAAAAAAATATTCAATATCTTGCGCTCAACAAAAATTCATGGATTACTACTTTGACACAATATTACATTTGTTTATATAGCCTTTGCATACATATAATACCATGGTCCACATACCATGGGTGGACAAAAACTAACAAAAAAACCCGAACCCTTTACAAAAATAGGGTCTTCGACCTGCCCTGAATCCCCAAACCTCCGCGTGGTAGATACATCTTCGTTGGATCATGCACTCCACTTCCTCAAAATGCAGAGTCTTTGACTCAAAATTGGACCAAGTTGGGCCATACCCAACAGGCCACCAACACTCACATGTGACTTATCCGGAGTCACTCAGCTAGTGCACCCCAAACCTTATCTGCAATTATTTTATAGGTGGCTTTAAGTGGTTGAATCATCTTTGTAAACTGCTTCTCTTCATGGTGCACCTCTTCGAGCAGCTTCTCTATTGTTGGCCTAGGTGTGCTCTGAAGCAGATATTTCTACTTCTATCTCATCTCTTTAAGTTTTCTGTTATGGTCCCGTGATTTGGCAGATTGGTAGAGAAAATGACAGGGTAACATGGAACCAAGCTTTGGAGTCCGAGGACCTAGCCTTCCTGGACTCAGAGAGGGATCTCTCTATATGGTGCAAAGGATGTGTTCTTTTACTCTAGGGTTTTGATTTTAGGCTAGTTATTAGGTGTAGGGTTTGTTGATTATTTTGGTTGGGTAAAATGGTCAAATGGAATAGGTGGAGTGACAGTCTGTCAAAGCCATTGGGCTATGGATTCAAGTGAAATTCAAGAGTGTCTAAATGATGAAATATAGTGTGTTGCAAGGCCGTTTTAGCAAGGTTATGGATCCTTAAGGTGATGTATGAGGTGTAGTGAACATTAATTTTGGGAAAGAATAAGAGGTCTTAAACATATATAGTTTAAAAGTTACAATTTATGAGGTAGGAAAAACCATTAAGCTCAATAAACAATACTCTAAACTAATAAACATCTAAGAGAAACATTTCAGTGAAACATAGAAATCATAAGCGCTTCTAACTTTAGAAATTCACCTTCAGATTTTGGTAAAACACGTAAGACAATACAAATAACTAAATTTATGGAGAGGGAACTCCTAAACAGTGTATATCAAGTTATTGGGAACTCTGAAACAATTTTGTAAGCATGGACAAAGGGCAATATCAAACGAGACCTCTTTGACTTAACCTAACAATCAATATTTCACAGAAAGGCTTCAAGATAGGGTTTTGAAAAATTCAAATAAGCAGAGCATACCATGAATCATACTTGTAAGCTAGCATACTAACCATACATGAAACAAAAACAAGTTTTTGGTGGACCTAAGGAGAAATCAAGAATTCCTTAAGATGGCCAAAAGAGAAAACATCAAAGCTATAACTAACAGGAGGACTGAGGTGCCTCAAAGAACATGTCTCAACCTATACTTTTCTATTTTATAGCAGCCAAGAAATATGAAACATAATGATAACAAAGGAAACAATAGACAAATTAGGAAGACATCACCATTCACCAAGCTATGGAATCCTGCAAACAAGCTTCTCCATCATCAAGGAAAACAAGCCATTCATCCACTTCACAAAACCAATTTCTTCTCCAAGCTCATGAAACCATGTATATTGCCTTCAAGCTCATCAAATGCCAAAAAAATACATAGGGGCCTCATGCTCTATTTATGGAGAAAAGGAGGACTAAAAGCCTAAATGTGGTAGGAAAATTTCAAATATCCATAAATGTCATTTATGGCCAAGAGACCATGCAAGGCACAAGGCACATAATATCCTAAGAAATAAATTCCAAAATAACTATTTGCATCTAATTCTAGATTAATTTGCCTATAAAACTCAAAAATATCTATTTGAAATAAATGAGTGTGTTTTTTGGACTTTTGGTCCAAAACACACTAGGCAGCCTCTGTGCGTAGCGCTAATTTAGCATAAAATAGTGTCTCTTGTGGCTAAGTTGTGGACCCCTTCCCGACACCGGATTTGGCTCTAGGATGGTTCATTGGAAAGCTTGATGAGTCTAATTTCTAGAAATTCTTGATTTGTGCTGACTGGATGCCATTTACTTGTTCAAAAATCAATTTTCCCAACACTGCTCTGTATGCAGCGCCTGGTCTGAAAATGAGGCAAAAAGGTCAAAATTTTGGTGCTTTTTGACCTTTTGGGGGGTCAAAAATACTCCAAATGATCTAAAAATTGGTGAGAAGATTGTTGACGATGTGAGGAACCCAAAAATGCAAATTTTGTGAGCTAAGGATGCACCAATTTTGTGCGTAGCACCTAGGGTGGTGCGCACATAGGGGTCAAAATTCAAAAAAACAAAATTTTGGTCAAATTACCTCAAAATTGGTGGAGAGGTCCCTCAAGGGGTCTTGGACACTTGTGGAAAATCTTGAGCCATGCCTCTAATTTTTTCTTGGTCTTTACCTTCTTTGAGTGCTCAAATTTCAATGAAAAGGGTATCTTCATTTATCATTAGGAGGATGACTAATGTCATGACTGTCTTCTTGGCTACCTTGTTCATTGACTGTCCTATCCATGTCTTTGTCTTCGTCAATTCCTGCCTCCTCAAACTCTATTTCAGATTCATCATTTTCTCGTGTTTGATTTTTCATTTCCTCATCACCTTCCTTTGTTTCTTCACTTTCATCATCTTCAGTCATTTTATCATTGTTTGCACTATTATTGTGCTCACTGTCATGCCCATGCTCATCTTTCTCTTGGATGTCCTTTTCATCTTCTTGCTGACTGTCATATTCATCATTGTCTTCATTACCCTCTTGGTCCTCATCTTGTTCATCATCAACATATTTTTCTGTATTTGGGTGTGGTTCATTTGTGTCATCACTATCACTTTCTTGCTCCAAGTGTTCACTATTTTTACCTTCATGGATGCCATGTTCATCTCTTTCTTCATTATCCTCTTCTTTGTCATCATCACTTTGTTTCTCTTCTTCATTAGATTCTATTTCTTCCCCACTATCTTCATCATTTCCACCATCATCTTCTTGTTCCCTATTGCTGCTGTCGCCTCCTTGTTCATCATCAAACTTTGTACTTGCCTCACTGCTTTCCTCATTCCCACTGTCATGTGTTTGCTCTTCATAGCTACTACCACCTCCCTTGTTTAACTTTGTGCAGGGTCTTGGAAGCAGGAAAATTTTATTTGGGAACATTCTGAGCAATTTTGACCAAAACCTATCTGTGCGCAGTGCCACCCGACTGCCCATTCAAGTCGGGCCCTCTGTGCGTAGCACTAGGTCGGGTCAGGCTGGCAGGCCTGTGCATAATGCCGGAGGCCTTTTTTGGGCGATTCAGGTGATGAAACGGGTTGTCGAGCCCTGTCAGAGCGCAGCGCCATGTGAAATGTGGGCAAGGCGGGCCGGTCTAATCCTGTGCACAGCGCCCTCACCGGTGCGTAGCGCCGCCCTCCCGATGCACAATGCAGTGTAAATTAACACTGCTACTGCCTCCTTTGTGCGTAGTGCTGACGACTAGGTGTGTAGCGCCTGCAATTTTTTCACCAAACTCACACAAAACCCTAAAATATTTCTTTAACGACTCTCCTTTCTTTTTCAAAGACACTAATGAGTTGAGGGAAGAGGGAAAGGAGGCTTTTATACCTCTTTTGAAAATAATAATTTCATGCCAAGACCCACTTTTCTAATGTTTATTTCTCTTTACTTTTTCACTATCTTTTTTACCCTTTTTGGTCTTGTAGGTGGCAGTTTGACATAAGAAAAATGGCCCTTTTATTTGCCGGTGCATCTTAATGTTATCCTTTTTCTCACAAACCCTTCAACCAGCTCAAACTGTGCTCTTTACCCTCATGTGTAAATATGAGCCTTTTCATGAGTTTAACACTTGTAAATAGCAGACATGTGATCAATTTTGGCATTTTTACCTTTAACTAACATTATGTCATGTATCTCACTTTGAATCAGTGGAAAAACCTCTCAATGTGAAAACCCTATTAGTTTTCCAGTGATATATCTTTGGTGGGAGAGGTTTGCAGTAGTTTAAACCATTGTGTCTCTTTTGGCCACTTCTATTCTTGCAAGTGCCTACACCACTTCTACTTTTGATCACTATTATTTTGGAGTTTAACACCTAATTTTATCAATAATGAACCTATGCTTGTCATAATTACCTCTTTGGGAAATTTCACCTCATGCTTTCCTCCTTTGACCATTCGAAAATGCATTTGACTGTTCTTTTGAGAAGTCAAACCCTTGCACTGATATTTCTGGTCCTTTTTGTCCCTTTGGTGAAGTGGGATACAGTGCTTCTTGTTAGCCTCCTTTGATATTTTTAAGACCTATGATTTTACCTTTTGAAACCTCATTCTTTTGTACTAATACTCTTTGTCATTTTGTCTTTTTGGTGAGGTGAAGTGATGTTGCTTTGACAAACCCTAAAGGGTACCTTGGGAGTTCTTTGAATGCCATCTACTTGTTTATGAAGGAGGACTTATCATCTTCACTTGACCCTTTTGATCCATCTTCCCAAGAATACTTCAAGGGAAAATAAAAGTGACCACCAACCCTTTTCAACTTGTGCAAGAGCTTGGGACAAACTTTGAGGAGCAAAAAACTGAATTTTGGCCACTTTTTTGCAACCCTGGCCAAATCTCCTATGTGCGCAGCGCCAATTTTTAGAGGGCGTTGGGAGGCCTTCTCAGTGTCAAAATGAGCTCCATGATATCTCGTTGGAAATATTGTTGAGTTTACTTTCCAATAATGTTTTTTTTTTCCATTTTGTGTCCATTTAGATGTCCAAAAATGTATTCTCCCAACACTGGTCAAAAGTGTTGAATGATGGTGCATAAATGCAGAGTGCTGGTGTAGACAATGTTTGGAGGCCTTCCTTAGCTCCACATTGAGCACATTATATATTATTGGAAATCTCTTCAATTCTATTTTTCATTTGAATGATCAAAAAAGTCATTTGGACGCTCCAGCTATGAGAAAACCTTATTTTCCCAAGGTCACTCCAGCAGTGCAGAAATTCTCTTGGGACACCTATGTTTTTTATATTTCTCCCAAAAAATGATACCTGTGTAAACACTGAAGTAGTTTTTTCTTCTTGGCCCCATGATGGAAAAAAAACTCTCTCTCTTTTTTCAAATTCATCTCGTTTTGGTCAGAAACACAATTTGAAGAAAAACTGGACCTAGGCGTGACACATGGCTTGTCTCTTGGAATGAATCCTTGGAAAATGATGGAGGCATGATATTTATGAGTGGGTATGGACTTATGCTTGCTGACATGATATATCAAATGAATCATTTTCTCTTGTGCCTCCTTTTCATATCAAACCCTAGCTTAGTTGGAAGAGGAAATTAGGGTTTGGTGTAGGGGATTTGGGACTGCCTTGTAGTGGGAGGGGAATGAAGGGGTTAAGGGTTGTATAAATTCTTGGGGAAATTTTGGTTGATTGTGATAGATGTTAGGGAGTAGGGGAAAGTATAATTTGAAGGATTGAGTGAGAGGAATGGGTCCAAAAGGGAAAAACACAGGCCTAGTCTTAAAAAGTGTCAAATTGTGGCAATAGACTAGGTTTTGTAGAAAAATGTTGAATTTCAGGGATAGGAGTGATGGGAAGTTTTTATGAAGGTATATTAAGGATAGGAGGAGGTGTAAGTGCATCAAGATACAAGACTTGTTGATGTTTAACCATGGAGGTCATGAAACCAAGAAAAAGTGCCCTTAAAAGCCATAGATGGACAATGGAGGAGTTAGGCAAAACAAAATAGAGGACTGAGGCCAAAGGTGACATGAAAAACACAAAATGAGTGACATGAGCCCATGATGGGTCTTCTGGGATGGGTGAGCTAAGCATTGACATAATGGGATGATGAAATAGTGAAAAAATTATCATAAGGATAACGAAGGTAGTGAGATTTCTAGAACTCACAATGTTCATGAACTTTGTTTCTAGAAATCTAGAACCAATACTAGTCATATTCAGATAGTGAAAATTATGGATGACTAACAGTGGCTCCACTTGGGGAGGGTAGCTCCTTTTCAAGAGGTGTCCAAAACTTTCAGATCTCTGGCTTGATGGAGACCAGTGCCTCATCCATTGGGCATATTTTTACCTCTTTTCTCTTGTTGATGCTTGATGTGAAGTTATGATCCTAATGGATTTGAAAAACATGATCAAATCATCGTCATCTCTACCTACCCAATCTATTTTCCTAACATTTTTTCTTCCTTGGGTGCATTTGGACTAGCCAACCCTTGACATTTTTTCTTTTGAAAGCAAAACAAACTATCTACTTCTATCTTATTTCCTCCAAGAGTTCAGATTAGGCTAATGAACTCTCTTATTCTCTACCTAGTCTAATCATTTGTCAAGATTAAGCTGTTTGAAAAACTTTATTCTCTATTCTACTGACATGAAATTCAAAACATGATCAAACCAGGATTAGGCAATCTGATTTTCCATGGGATGTGGCATTTGGACAAGCTGTACACACGCATTATTTTTGTATAATGAAAAACTAGAAAACATGAGGGCTATGATTCAAAATTTGTTAGGCATCCCTATCTTTTCTCTTTGGTTCAGATTTGAGCATGGAGAACCAATATCTTTTCTTCCTAATATATTCCTACTGACAAGTCAAGTTTAGATGCTTTGACCAGTTCTCTTTCACTAACCTATCAACAATAAATTGAAAACATGTTCAACCATGATTAGGCTAGATGACTGAACAAGACTTTTTTGGAACAAGTAGTGGCATTTAGGCTTGCACACTTTCAGTAGTACTCTTTTTTGGGTATGGGGCTATACCTCTTTTTTCAAATATGCCCTCTTTTTTCATCTTTTCTCTGTTTTTGTATTTTCAAAACAATCTATAACTGAAAGATCCTCAAAGGTTGAGCTTATTTGCATGCCTATCTATCCTAATCTAATTTATACATGATATATACATTCATTTGGTGAAATCTCTTTTCCAATACAACCAATCAAGCAGATTATTGCATGAGGGATCTTGGTTCAACTCTTTGAGGGTGCTGACAAAAGTAAAAGGCCACTTACACCTCACTTTTTTTCATGAAATAATGCTTAAATTTTTTCTCACACTTTGCAACAAATTTTTCTTGGCGGAACACACTCCTCCTTTAGATTTCTCAAGGAAAACAACAAATGGATCTTTGAATAATACTTGATCTAGAGGATTTGAGACATAAGCTTCATTCAGGACTACTCCTTCTTCCACTCG
Source organism: Pinus albicaulis (assembly GCA_034641835.2). Lineage (NCBI taxonomy): Eukaryota > Viridiplantae > Streptophyta > Pinopsida > Pinales > Pinaceae > Pinus > Pinus albicaulis. Next base: position 269,295,290 of record CM076575.1, on the reverse strand, counting down.
GCTATGCTTGGGACTCTTTTGGGAAAGAAACTCCACCTATTCCTCATGATATTTTGAACTGGTAGATTCATCATATATGGCAATGTTATCCTCTAAAAAACCTGATGTGCTTTGATAGAGTGAGTTGAGATTTGTGTGAAAACCACCATGTTGATGAGTAGGAGCATTCCTTTGCAACAAATCTTCTTGAGAAAGAAGTGCAGCAACTTTCTTGTGATCATTAATTTCCATGCCTTAATCTGCAATTTGTAGTTCAAAGGAACTTAGTGGCTGCAAATATGGAGTTAAGGAGGATTCCATGTTCCAAATGATTTCCTCAACCATTTCAGGAGAAGGCTCCTCATTGATAACTTGCTCAAGAATTTCCTCATCCTCCTCAACCTCAACATCAAAGCTGAAAGACTGTTGATTTCCAATTATGTGAAAGTTATTTCTAATGGACTGAAGTGAAGTAGAGCAAAGAGTCAGAGACTTCTCACTTACTTCTAAACTTTCAAGGCTTTCCTCATCAGTGTCATAGGTGACCTGTATTGGCTGCTCACTTTTTTCAAGCTGATGATAGTGAACTTCATCCCACAAATCAACTGTTGATTGCTCTACAAGGTTAGTTTCTGTTTGGAGGACATCATCATCAGACTGATCAAACTTTGGAAAATTATCAACATAAGTAACATCACCAATCAAACATATTGGATTGTCAATTTGTTCTTCTTTGAGTTGATCTACGAGTTCACTTTCTGATGTATGGTAGATGTGTAGGAATTTACAGGGTAAGTTCCTTAGATCAAGAACCAAAGGTAACCACTCACAAACAGATCACAAATCAGTACACCGGTATAATCAAGTGGTTAAAACCCTCAAAGAGGGAAACAGTCCATGGCCTGAGCCAACGCATCCACTTCAGGAAATTTATTAATATAAAAAGAAAAGTTACATATGTTTCTCTCATAAATGGTTACCAGACAAATGACCCTCCATGCTCTTTAAATATAGATCATAGACCAATAGGGTGTTAAGCCACGGATCAAGTGTCATTAATACCGAGGTGAGAGATAACCGTCATATCACTACAAATCGTGACCGTCGGATTATAAGTTACAAATGTACATGGTAAAGAAACACACTAGACTAAGTTATTCTTAACTATTTCCTATGTGTAGGAATATCCTAGCATCCCCCCTTAAGAACAACTTGGGATAGGATTGAAGGATTTACGAAGGTGACACAAAAGGAACCTATTTCCTATGTGTCGAAATATCCTAACATCCCCCCTTAAGAACAAATTGGGAAAGGATTGAAGGATTTACAAAAGTGACATAATAGGAGAAGGAAGGAGGTATTAGAGCCTATCCCCCCTTAATGACAACTTTCTTGAACTCCAAGCATGGATCAAAGTTTGGAAAAATTTGCTTCTGTGAGAGCCTTCATAAAGATATCGGCTACTTGATCATTGGTTGGACAGTACTACACTTCAAGAACACAATCATGAATGATCTTTCTGATGAAGTGTATGTGTAGTTCAATTTGTTTCATACGCTGATGCTGAACTTGATCTTTACATATCTGAATGGAACTCTGATTATCACACCAAAGTGTGGTTGGATCTGCTGATGAAGACCAAATTCAGACAGAATCTGACGAAGCCACATGGCTTCCTTACTAGCTTAAATTGCACCACAATACTCTGCTTCTACTTAAGAAAGAGAGATGGCACTTTGTTTCTTACAAGACCAAGTAATAGGTCCCAAACCAAGAGTGAATACATATCCTGCAGTAGAATTTTGATCACCAGGGCCACCAACCCAATCAGAATCAGTGAAACCAATCAAAAATGGAGATGCTCCTACACTGTAATGAATCTCAAACTGAACTGTACCTCGAATATATCGAAGTATTCTTTTAACTGATTTCAAGTGACTTTCATGAGGTTAGTGCATAAACCGAGTGACAAGATCAATGGCAAAGGAAAAGTCAAGACGGGTGTGGGTTAGATACAGAAGTTTACCAACAAGCTGACAATATAAGGTAGCATCAACTTCAGGGGTAGTACAAGTGACTGAAAGCTTAACTCCAGACTAAAAGGGAGAAGGGGTTGGCTTACAGTCTTCCATGTGAAAGTGGTGTAGAATATCACAGGCATACTTGGACTGAGAGAGGGTAATGCCTTCCTTGGCTTGCAAGACTTGAAGACTAAGGAAATAATGCAAGTGTCCTACGTCTGTCATTTCAAACTTCTTTTTGAGGCTAGACTTCACATGGTTTATATGGTTTGGATCACTACCAGTAAGGATAAGATCATTAACATAAAGAACAAGGATGGTGAAGGACTTACCCACTTTCTTGGTGTAGACGGTGTTGTCAGAATGACACCTAGAAAAGCCATTATCTAATAGAAATCTATCCATTTTGGCATACCAATCCCGAGGAGCTTGTTTGAGACCATACAGAGACTTCCTAAGGCGACAAACAAGGCTGGAGTCTTTTTGGATAAAGCTAGGGGGTTGTTCCATGTATATTTCTTCATGCAAATCTCCATGTAAGAAGGCGTATTTAACATCCATATGATTGACTTCCCATTTAAAGGAGGTAGCAAGGGAAAGAACAAGACAGATAGAATTCATTTTGGAAATAGGGGAGAAGGTTTCAGTATAGTCAATGCCTTCAACTTGTGAAAATCCTTTAGCAACAAGACGAGCTTTATGTCTATCCACTTTTCCATATGGTCCAAACTTGGTTTTGTAAACACATCTGCATCTGACAAGTTTTCTTCCTTTTGGAAGAGGAACAAGATCCCAAGTATCGTTTTCCAATAAGGAACAATACTCTTCATTCATAGCTTCATCCCAAGCTGGATGACCGGAGGCTTCTTCAAAGGTTTCTGGATCAGTATTTTCTAGAACTTGAGCCAATAAGGAAGAAGCTCTTTCAAACCAAGAACGTGTACATTGTCGATCAGTAGGGTCACCTGCAAGAGAACCTGCTGCATCCCGAGTAGAGTGGACCCATCTTGGAAGTGGTGGAGTATAAGGAACAATTTCAAGAGGTGGAGGAGGATTGTCATCATCATCTGAATTAGAAGGAATGCTATTAAAAATAGAAGAGAGATAGAGGTGGCACATATGTCGAATTAGGCTCGTAGGCCAAAGGTGGCACACCTACCGAACTAGGCTCGCAGGCCGATATATTTTCATCAAACTTTACATCTCTTCTAATTATTATATTTTTGGATTTTGGTTGAAGAAGTCTATATCCTTTGACATCTTCAGAATATCCAACAAAAATACATTTTTCACTCTTAGGTTCTAAGGCTTTATGTTTCACATCTGGAATATGGGCCCAAGCATCACTTCCAAAAACACGAAAGTGACTTACATCTGTTTTGATTAAGCTCCAAGCTTCTTCTAGAGTTATATTCTTTAAAACCTTAGTAGGAGTGTGATTTACTATGTAATTTTCATAGTTAATGGCTTCTGCCCAAAAATTGAGACCAAGTCCTTTAGATTGAAGCATACAATTAGCCATTTCTTTTAAGGTGCGATTCTTCCTTTCAACTACACCATTTTTTTGTGGGGTATATGGAACAGTATGTTGCAATTGAATGCCATGCTCAGTGTAGAAGTTGATAATTTTTTTGTTAAAATATTCTCCGCCATTGTCTAATCTTAAGTTAAGAATTTGATGTCTAGATTGTTTCTCAACAAAGGCCTTAAAGGCCAAGAACATGTTAAAAACTTCACTCTTGAGTTTTAAGAAATATACCCAAGTGCATCTAGAAAAATCATCAATGAAAGTTAAGAAGTACTTGCAACCATAGAAAGAAACAACAGGAAGTGGACCACATAAATCACTGTGCACAAGCTGCAAAGGGGCTAAAGCGTGCCAAGAGGCATGTTTGTCAAAACTATCCCGATGATGTTTTTCAAGTACACATCCGGAGAAAACACCATCTCTACAAGATACCATAGGAAGGCCCGTCACCATCTTTTCCTTACATAGATTTTGAAGAGAGCGATAATTTAAGTTACCAAATCGCTCATGCCAAAGATTGCTCACATCATCATTATGAGCAACAAAAACAGAGGGAAGACATGATGACCCAAAGTTGTCAAACTTATGCAACCTTGTGGAATCATCAACAATGCCAGTAGCTAAAATATGTTTAGGATATTTGAGGTCCTTGATTACGACATCATGAGGTGAGAATTCTACTATTTTCCCTTCACCTGAATGAGTTTATCTGATAAATAGATAAAAGGTTGCATGACAAGGTAGGAACACATAGTACATCATTAAATTGACCATTATCTAGATGAATGATTCCAGATCCTACAACACTAAGTGATCTATCATCACCAACATAAATATGTTTGGTGTTACAATCATTTAAAGAAGAAAACATGGATTTATTTTTAGCCATGTGGTAAGAAGCTCCAGAATCAATGAGCCACTCATGAGAAGGAGAAGAAGAAGATGCATTTAATGCATAACCAGATCTTGATGCTTGACAACCACAAGTAGAAAGTGCCATGCTTGAAGATGAAGGTGAAGAGTGCTCCAAATTGATGTTGTGCTTCTTCATTGCTGCTTCTAAGGCTTCCATATTCTTAAAACATTTGGACTCTATATGGCCATCCCGATTGCAAAAGATGTAATGTCTATCTGTCTTCTTCCATTTGTTTTGATTTGCCTTATTATTTTGGTGATTTGATTTTTCAGTTTGCAACGGAAATTTCTTAGGGCCCTTGTTTGGTTTAGGACCATATTTTTTTGGATACTTCTTCTTGGGATTCTTTTGATATGGTTGTTGTTGGGCTGCTAAAGCTTTCTTAGAAGCGTTTCCTGCAGTGATAAGACCAAGGTGTAAAATTTTTTCTTGTTCTCTTATCAAAGAATCGCAAAAGGAATCAAAAGAGGGATTCTTGTAGGTGGTTCCCGAAGAAATGATGGCTTCTATAGTGGAATGGAAGGTGGAAAAAAATACGAAGTATGTAGGGCCAAGCTTAGAAAGAATGCAATAGATGAGGCTACCATCGTCCTTTTTTATCTTACAACCTTCTAAAAGAATTCTGAGGGTCTTAAATTTGGAAAAAAAATCTTCAATGGAGGAGAAGTTATTGGGGTCTAAAGTAAGAAACTCATTTTCAAGCTGGTGGGCCCTGATTTGATTTTGAATGCCAAAAATAGTTTTTAGCTTTTCCAGGGCTTCATTAGGGGTGTCAATGTCAAGGATATGAAATCGAAGATCTTGAGCAATGGACATTCCTATCAACCCTCGTTCTTGATCTTGTTTATTTTCCCATTTAACAGCTTTATCATCATCAAAAGGTTTAGTTTCCTGTCATGTGGCTATTCTATAAAGCCCTTTACTTCTAAGTATATCTACCATGTGAGGTAGCCATTGGAAATAATTGGTGCTGTTAAGAATAACCAGGCATGCACTTTCCTTTTTTTTAGCTAAAGCTTAGAAAAGCTAAAACTAACTACTCCAATGGAAAGATCTCGAAAAATTAGGCCGGTTAAAAAAAAACGGCTCAAAAAACAGCTTCCGGATGAAGAAGTTATGCCTTTTGAAAAATCTGAGTTGTAGATACCAAATAGTTACGGGAACAGGATGAAGTGCAGCTTTCTTTAAAAAAAATCCGCCCCTTTGAACAATTTTTTTTTACAAAAGAGGCTTGAGAAGGAGACTTGAACCCAAGACCTCTATTCTCATAAACTAACCCCTCACCAAGTAAGATAGTAAAATAATCACGTTATTGTATGAAAGAAGGAAGGGGGGGTTTGTTTTTTTTTTTCTCTTCGGTGTGCGTGTCGTTTCTTGCACACAAAAAAACAAAAAACTAGCCAAAAAAAAAAAAAAATGTGGAGCCTTATAGCAAAATGTTAGATTTTTGGTTAGCCTTACCGGAAACTATCACTTTTTCCACTATTTCTGATTTCCCAAGATCACACAAAGACGTAGGGAAAGAGCATACGTAGCAAAAAAAAACTCTTTTTCTTGTTTCTGATTTGCCGAAAAATCATAGAGAAGAGGGTATAGATCCAGCAAATAAATAAAACCTATAAACCAAAAATGAAAAGATGGAACCGAAATACCCAGAACTATTAACAAATATAACTGCAAAACAGATGCTTTATACCTCCAGATCTAAACTGTCATAACTTGGGCAACCGGAAACCTTTTTGCATGAAACGAAAGGCGTTCCTTATTGTAACAGATGCTTCGGACACAACCGAGCAGTTCTCAAAGCCCGAAAATGTTTAGAAATAGTAGATCTACAAAACAGCATTCGCATGTAGTCAAACCGGCTTCGGATTTTGATCAACAACGGACGCGGCCCTCAAAATAGGTCTGATACCATGTAGGAATTTACAGGGTAAGTTCCTTAGATCAAGAACCAAATATCACTGCTCACAAATAGATCACAATTCAGCACACCAGTATAATCATGTGGTTAAAACCTTGAAAGAGGGAAAGAGTCCATGGCCTAAGCCAACGCGACCACTTCAGGCAATTTATTAATATAAAAAGAAAAGTTACATATGTTTCTCTCATAAATGGTTACCGGACAAAGGACCCTCCATGCTCGTTAAATAGAGATCATGGACCAATCAGGTGTTAAGCCACGGATCAAGTGTCGTTAATACTGAGGTGAGAGATAATCGTCGAATCACTACAAATCATGACCGTCGGATTATAAGTTACAAATGTACATGGTAAAGAAACACACTTTACCTAACTCTACACTAGACTAAGTTATTCTTAACTATTTCCTATGTGTCAAAATATCCTAACAAGATGGGATTGGTAGGAGAATGAATAGAAATGTTTTGTTCACATAAAGGCTTAGAGGTTGGTTGTATGTTTAGCATTTGATTTATTTCCTCTTCAGTTAAAAGAAGAGGAATTTTTCTCTTTCTTTGGATAGAAGTACAACAATTCTCTCTCTCTCGTGAAGGCTGATTTTGAGGCTGAATGTTTTCTTGAGCCTCACCTAGAAGAGATGGTGAATCATTACTTGTGCAATTAGAGAGATTATGTAGGTTTCCTTCTATTTCTTGATTGGGTTCTAACTCCTATAGGTTGTCATGATAGCTATCTTGAGAATGAAATGCATGGAGTTCTTCTAATAAATCTTCAGGATGCCAATTCCCAAAAGCCTCATCAATTTTTACAAGGTTTTGTATGAAATCTTCAGATTGATCACAACAATTTTCAGCTAATGATAAAGATGGTAAATTTCATAAAACACCTTGTGGAAATCTTTCAAGGAAAACAAGCTACCAGATTTTAGCCATTCATTCCAATTTCTTAACTTACCTTCTCATGTTGCCATAAACATTTTCATGAGGGAGTCCTCGTGCCATTCAACCTTTAACCTCCATATGTGTATATGAAATTTTATGAGATGTAACAAGGGGTCATCAACTTTTTCATCTTGAAATATAGGTAGGTTTTTTATCCGATTTATTTCAAGAATTTTGTGTGGGAATCCAGGGATATGATCTCTACTCATTGGAGCATATCTCCTTTGTATCCTTGGATCCATGTTTGTAAATTAGAAAGGGTCACTGAATCTTTTCAACCAATCTAGAGTTCTCTACCAGTGGAGTCTTTAGGTCTATTGAGAGTTGTGGATTCTCCAGGGGGATGATTTCAAATTCATTGTCCACCATCAGCATGATTGGGATTTCTTAATGCATTCCTAGGGGAGTTTATAAGAACTAGTGGGGTAAACAGGGCTACTGAAGACCAGTGGAGTCGTTAGGTGGATGATGTTTACCATTTTAAGGATGTTCTTGTTGTCCACCATCAATAACTAAATACCAATCTAAGGATGTTTGTGAGTTTTCAGAGATCTAAGGACTACTTGGTTTGTCACTAACTCAGAAGTTCCCACCATGATCGCCAGAATGTTTGTGTTCCGTGATTTGGCAGATTGGTAGACCAAATGACAGGGTAACATGGAAACAAGCTTTGGAGTTCAAGGACCTAGCCTTCCTGGACTCAGAGAGGGATCTCTCTATATGGTGCAAAGGATGTGCTCTTTTTGCTCTAGGGTTTTGATTTTAGGCTAGTTATTAGGTGTAGGGTTTGTTGATTGTTTCGGTTGGGTAAGATGGTCAAATGGAATAGGTGGAGTGATATTTTTTCAAAGCCATTGGGCTATGGAGTCAAGTGAAAGTCAAGAGTGTCTAAATTATGAAACAGAGTGTGTTGCAAGGCCGATTTAGCAAGGTTAATGGATCCTTAAGGTGATGTACAAGGTGTAGTGAACATTAAGTTTGGGAAAGACTAAGAGGTCTTAAACATGTATAGTTTAAAATTTACAATTTATGAGGTAGGGAAAAATATTAAGCTCAATAAACAATATTCTAAACTAATAAACATCTAAGAGAAACATTCCAGTGAAACATAGAAAGCATAAGAGCTTCTAACTTTAGAAATTCACCTTTAGATTTTGGAAAACACATAAGACAATACAAATAACTCAATTTATGGAGAGGTAACTGCTAAACAACATATATCAAGTTATTGGGAACTCTGAAACAAGTTTTTAAGCATGGACAAAGGGCAAGATCGAACGAGACCTCTTTGACTTAACCTAACAATCAATATTTCACAGAAAGGCTTCAAGATAGGGTTTTGAAAACTTCAAATAAGCAGGCCATACCATGAATCATACTTGTAAGTTAGCATACTGACCATACATGAAACAAAAATAAGTTTTTGGTGGACCTAAGGAGCAATCAATAATTCCTTAAGATGGCCAAAAGAGAAAACATCAAAGCTATAACAAACAGGAGGACTGAGGTGCCTCAAAGAAAATGTCTCAACCTATACTTTTCTGTTTTATAGCAGCCAAGAAATATGAAACATAATGATAAAAAAGGAAACAATAGACAAATTAGGAAGACATCACCATCCACCATGCTATGGAATCCTGCAAACAAGCTTCTCCATCATCAAGCCAAACAAGCCATTCATCCACTTCACAAAACCAATTTCTTCTCCAAGCTCATGAAACCATGTATATTGCTCTTGAAGCTCATCAAATGCCAACAAAATACATAGGGGCTCTATTTATGGAGCAAAGGAGGACTAAAACCCTAAATGTGGTAGGAAAATGTCAAATATATCCATAAATGTCATTTATGGCCAAGAGACCATGCAAGGCCCAAGGCACATAATATCCTAAGAAATAAATGCCAAAATAACTATTTGCACCTAATTCTAAAGTAATTTTCCTCAAAAAACTCAAAAATATCTTTTTGCAATAAATGAGTGTGTTTTGTTTACTTTTGGTCCAAAACACACTAGGCAGCCTCTGTGTGTAGCGCCAATTCACAGAAAATAGGGTCTCTTGTAGCTGAGTTGTGGACCCCTTCCCGACCACGGATTTGGCTCCGTGATGGCTCGTTGGAAATCCTGATGATTATACTTTCCATAAATTCTTGATTTTTGCTGAGTGGATGCCATTTACCTATTAAAAAATCAATTTTCCCAACACTTCTTTGTGCACAGTGCCTGGTCTGAAAATGAGGCAGAAAGGTCAAAAGTTTGGTGTTTGTTGACCTTTTGGGGGGTCAAAAATACTCCAAATGATCTGAAAATTGGTGAGAAGACTACTGGTGATGTGAGGAATCCAAAAATGCAAATTTTGTGAGCTTAGGATGCACCAATTTTGTCCGTATCGCCTAGGGTGTTGCGCATAGAGAGGTCAAAATTTCAAAAAAACAAAATTTTGTTCAAATTTCCTCAAAATTGGTGGAGAGGTCCCTCAAGGGGTCTTGGACACCTGTGGAAAATATTGAGCCATGTATCTAATTTTTTCTTGTTCTTTGCCTTATTTGAGTGCTCAAATTTCAATGAAAAGGGTATCTTCATTTATCATTAGGAGGATGACTAATTTCATGACTGTCTTCTTGGCTGCCTTGTTCATTGACTGTCCTATCTGTGTCTTTGTCTTGGTAAATTCTTGCCTCCTCAAACTCTGTTTTAGCTTCATCATTTTCTCATGTTTTATTTTTCATTTCCTTATCATCTTCCTTTGTTTCTTCACTTTCATCATCTTCAATCATTTTATCACAGTTTTCACTATTATTGTGCTCACTATCATGCCCATGCTCATCTTCCTCTTGGCTGTCCTTTTCATATTCTTGCTGACTGTCATATTCATCACTATCTTCATTACCCTCTTGGTCCTCATATTTTTCATCATCAACATGTTTTTTTGTATTTGGGTGTGGTTCATTTGTGTCATCACTATCACTCTCTTGCTCCAAGTGTTCACTTTTTTTACATTCATGGATGCCATGTTCATCTCTTTCTTCATTATCCTCTTCTTTGTCATCATCACTCTATTTCTCTTCTTCATTAGACTTCGTTTCTACCCCACTATCTTCATCATTTCCACCATCATCTTCGTGTTCCCTATTACTACTGTCACCTCCTTGTTCATCATCAAACTCTGTACTTGCCTCACTGCTTTCGTCATTCCCACTATCATATGTTTTCTCTTCATAGCTACTGCCACCTCCCTTGTTTAACTTTGTAGAAATTTGAATAAATGATATATTATTCACCAAGATTCTTCTGATCACACACTATTTTAGCTTCATGCATAATACGGAATCTCTTCTACCATTGATCATCACATGCGGAAATAAAATCAATTGCATGCACACATTAAAACCACAAACAATCACACATATGAACATAGTATTTAATGGGAAAGCTTAAAGCTGAAAACCCCAACTATCTGTATATTATATGTCATGGAGATCATGTAACAATAATAGTACAAAATCTCCTCACAAGCTCTCATGCACACCCTCAATTGCTACACACTATCAAGCTAGATCTAGCAAAACACATGCTCCAATATTTTGCCACTTGATAGCCAGCCTCTATTGCGTTTTCAATGCTATGGGATGGCTTCATTAAATAGATAAACCACTTGGCTTGTACTGCGCAATCCTCATGGGCTTCTCCACCTATCTGTGTGTTGCAAATAGCAACAGTATAGTCACAACTGATAGTTAACCTGCTCTTTCACCTATCTCTGCACTGGTCTCCACTGAAACTGTCCATGCACTGAAGTTAACTAATGTATTCTTTAGTTGATTAATGAGTTTATAATTAGTTAATTAATTAATAATTAATTCACACCACTCTCACTAGTGTATCAATCAGTTAGACTAGATACAACTAGCTCAACTATGTTTAGATTAGTTAAACTGAACACAACTCCATTAACTTCCTCAATCAACTCCACCAAACTCTCTCACATGAGTTCTAACTGAAGTATCCATGCAATGGCTCCACTTAACCCTTAGGAATAGCATAATTCCTTCTGTCAGCTCCTGTGCCACATCTGTGCACTTAACTGAAGTGCTCCAAGAGAATAAGATAATGTTTATAGTCCAAATATTATTAAGAGCTAATAATATTCGACATATCTATTTTTAGACTGGCAATCTAAAAATAGATTCCACCAAATATGTCTAAAAATAGAAGTCCATCTATTTTTTCCAACTTGACCAACCATCCACAAATAGCATCCTGCAACTCATAGAACATGATCCATATGTCTAAAAATAGACTTTGCGCCAAAAATAGCCTACGGGCCCACGTAGTGAAGGCGACTCCTTTCCACTAAGCTCATCATCTTGTTGCAATCTCAACACTCCCTCTCAAGAAGATAAGGATTATCTGCAACCCCTATCCTGCCCCTGTGGTATTCGAATTTGCTCCTGGTGAGCGCCTTCGTCAAGATATCAGCATCCTGATCCTCCATGGGAATGTATGAAAGTAACATGATCTTTCGCTGCACACAATCTCTGATATGATGATACCAGATGTCAATATATTTAGATCTATCATGAAATACTGGATTAACTAAGAGTTTGATGCAACTCTGATTATCACAATAAATCATAGTAGGATCCAAGTGTGAACCGAACAACCCGACCAGGATCTTCCTCATCCATATAGCCTCGCATGCAGCCAAACTTGTTGCCATATACTCGGCCTCTACTGAACTGAGTGCCACGGATCTCTGCTTCCTGCTGTACCAAGAAAATGCTGTCGACCCGATACTTAAAATCCCTCTAGATGTGCTCTTTCTGTCCGTTGGGCTCCCTGCCCAATCTGCATCCGTGAAGCCACATAACCTCACCTCATCTGACTGTCTGTACCATAATCCATATCCCAATGTGCCTCTGAGATATCTCAATACATGCTTGCCTGCCTTCCAGAAGAGCTTGGTTGGCTTAACCATAGCTTGTGAAAGCTGGTTAACAGCATAGCATATGTCGGGTCGTGTATTGACCAGATACATAAGCGACCCCACTGCTTGTCGATAAATAGTGGCATCCACTATCCGTGAATTAGCATCCTCCTTCCTCCAACCACCAAGAAGAGGTATCAGCAAACTGGAGTCATGCATGTGAAACTTCTCCAGTATCTCTCGAGCATACTTGCCTTGAGACACAAACAGTTCACCTTCCCGCTGCCATATTTCCAATCCAAGGAAATAATGAAGGAGGCCCAAATCCTTCATCTCAAACTCCTTTGCAAGATCGGCCTTGCATGAGTGTATCAACTGCTCATCACCTGTTAGTATTAAATCATCTACATAAAGTACAATGATTAGCAACTTACCCTCCACCACAATCTAGTATAGGTTCGGATCCGCCTCACTCTTGGAGAATCCAAGTCCGATGAAATAGCTATCTATCCATGTGTACCAAGCACGAGGTGCTTGTTTCAACCCATACAACGCTCTCTTGAGCCTGCACACATGCGACTCGCTGCCGAAGATCTCGAAACCTTTGGGCTGCTCTATGTACACCCCCTCCTCGATGACTCCATTAAGGAGCACAATCTTCACATCCATCGATGAATGTGCCACCCCATCTGCGCTGAGAGAGCAAGAATCGTCCGTATGGAAGAATACCTTGCGATAGGTGCAAAGGTTTCCTCATAATTGATCCCCTCAATCTGTGAGAAGCCTCGAGCAACAAATCTTGCCTTGTACTTCTCCACACTCTTGTTAGCTACTTGCTTCACTTTGTAGATCCATCTCGAACATACCACTGATTTCCCTTCCGGCCTTGGGATAATCTCCCATGCGCTGTTTCTGACAATCGAATCATACTCTTCCACCATGGCATCTGCCCATGCGAGATCCTCCACATCTTCCTCGAAAGAGGATGGCTCTGTCACGATACACTTGCTCATAAGAGCCATGTATCCATTATACTGATCAGGTGGCTGTCTTTGTCTGTGCTGTGATGTAGGTGTTCCTACAATCCTCTCTGCATCTTGAGCCAGTCACTCAGCTTCTGTAGTGCGCTTCCGCCCTCTGATGGTTGGCGCTGCATGAGTGGTCTCTTCCACTCCACTTGAACCTACTCAATTGTAGGTGATCCACATCCTGAGACTCGTCCTTGAACCCCAACTTAATATAATCTGCCACAGTGTAGCTCCCTCTCGGAAGTGAACACTTCATGGCTTTCTCCTCACGAAATTTGATATCCCGTCGCACAACAGTCTTGCGACTGTCTAGAAAATACACACGATAGTTGTGGGGCGTATCAGTGTACCCCACAAATATCCAAACCTCCGCAGTCGGCTCTAGCTTCTTCCTGGCATCCTTCGTCACATGAATGTAAACAGGTGAACCAAAATCCTCAAATGGGAAATATCGGGCCTCTTACCAGAAAACGCCTCCTCGGGTGTACTCATCCCAAGTATCTTGTGAGGACAACGGTTATGCACATATACTGTAGTATTGCATGCCTCTGCCCACAAGTGAATGGGTAGGCCCTGATCATGCAACATCGCCCGTGCAGCACCCATGAGCGTTCTGCTCTTCCGCTCAGCAACCCCGTTCTACTATGGGTTATGAGGTGCTATGAGCTCCTTCGAAGTCCTTCTGCGTTGCAAAAGTCCTTGAATTTTCCAGAGATGAATTCACCACCATTGTCGCTCCTAAGAGCCTTCACCTGCTTCCCCGATTCTTTCTCAACCAATGCCTTGAACTCATATAACTTTGAGTATGTATCGCTCTTCTTCATGCAGAAGAAGATCTAGCACTTACGAGAAAAGTCATCAACAAATATCACATAATACATGTTCTTTGTTGTCTAAGCTACTAAGAAAGGTCCACACACGTCTGTGTGAATTCTCTCAAGGATCGTCGTGGCATGACTATCCTTCTCATGAAAGGTGGCTTTCACAAATTTTTCCAAGGTACACCCCTTGCACCGATCTAACTGTGCAAGAGTGTCTTTAGGAAGCCCAGTAGAAATCTGCTGCATTATCTTCAAAGCTCCATGGTGAAGGTGGCCCAATCTCCTGTGCCACAACTCGCCCTCATCCCGACTCACCACTCCTTCTGCTTTTCCTGTCATTGTTGCGCAGCCATCTACCTGCAATTTATAAAGGTTCTTAACTCGAACCCCTATCCTCCAGGTTTCACTAGTTGCCTTACTGCGCAGGAAATCCTTTCCCTTGCTAAAGACAACATCATATCCCTTGTCTTCCAACATCGCCACAGAGATCAGATTCTTCTTCAATCCTGGAACATGCATGACATCCTTCAAGATGAAAGGTTTGCTAGACTCCCTCTCAAAGGAAATGAGTACGGAAATACTTGGTCGCCTTGTATCTACCATCATCGCCCATCTCGATGTGCACTCCAAGATCTTTCTCATCCAGATCAATAAACAAATCTCGATCTCCTGTCATGTGAAAAGACGCACCACTGTCCAGAAACCACACTGATCCCACCATACTTGAGACCAAGCATGCGATCAGCAAAAAATCCAACTCAAAATGCGAGGCTAAGGCCTCTCCAGCTGCAATCCCAGCAGCCTGCTTATTTTTCTTCTTCTGCAGACAATTTGTGGCATAATGTCCGTGTTGGTGACAGTGAAATCACTTCACCTTGGACATGTCCTGCTTCTTGCCTTTCACACCGGAATGAGAAGCTTTCTTTCTCTTCCCCTTATTTGCTTTGGCAGCCAAAGCACAATTCTCTTCATCAGAGTTCCTTGATGAATATCTGTCCCTGGTACTCTACCTTATCTCCTCTTGCACAAGATCTGACCAAAGTCGCTCCCATCCTGGAAATTTCTCTTGACCATTGACAGAGTCCTGATAGGAATGCCAACTCTTCAGAAGCCCAAGGAGAGCCAAGCTCACCAAGTCCTCATCATCAAAAATCACCCCCACACTTCCCGGCTCATCCACGCATTGGACAATCTCGTGAAAATTGCCAGGCATCACATGCTTCTTTCTCCATCTTTATGTTCTTGAGTTTATCCTTGAGCGCCAACTTCCTCTAGTCGCTCTTGCTTTGAAATAAATCTGTCAAATATTTCCACATCAAGAATGGAGAAGCCTTACCATGACGGCTGGACACTATGTGATCCTTCACACCTTCCAACAGAATTCTTCGACACTTTGTTGTCTTCTTTTTCCATGCGTCAAGTACGGCAGCATCACTAGAAGTAGGTTTTGGAATTTCTGCATCTATGAACCCATTGTCATCCAGCACTGCCTCCATCTTTTCCTTCCATGAAATATAATTCGAGCTGTCCTCAAGGGCATAATCCAATCGCAATCCATTGAAAGACATCTCAACTTCGACACCAAGAAAACACTACTGCAAATTCGAATTCCACCAGCACAAAACTCAACCGCTTCAATGTTTTGCAATTTCTCCAATGATCAATATAGCTATGATACAATGTAGAAATTTGAATAACTGATATATTATTCACCGAGATTCTCCTGATCACACACTATTTTAGCTTCATGCATAATACAGAATCTCTTCTACCATTGATCATCACATGCGGAAATAAAATCAATTGCATGCACACATTAAAGCCATAAAAATTCACACATATGAACACAGTATTTCATGGGAAAGCTTAAAGCTGAAAACCCCCAACTATCTGTATATTATATGTCATGGAGATCATGTAAAAATCATAGTACAAAGCTCCTCACAAGCTCTCATCACAACCTCGAATTGCTACACACTATCAAGCTAGATATAGCAGAACACATGCTCCAATATTTTTGCCACTTGATAGCCAACCTCTATTGCGTAATCAATGCTATGGGGTGGCTCATTAAATAACATAAACTACCTAGCTTGTACTGCGCAATACTCATGGGCTTCTCCAATCACCGTGTGTTGCAAATAGAAACAGTATAGTCACAACTGATAGTTGACCTGCTCTTTCACCTATTTCTGCACTGGTCTCCACTGAAAATATCCATGCACTGAAGTTAATTGATGCATTCTCTAGTTGATTAATTATTTTATAATTAGTGAATTAATTAATAATTAATTCACACCACTCTCACTAATTGTATCAATTAGTTAAGCTGAATAAATAGCTCAACTATGTTTGGATTAGTTAAAGCGAATACAACTCCACTAACTTCCTCAATCAACTCCACCAAACTGCGGCTCACATGAGTTCTATTTGAAGTATCCATGCAATAGCTCCACATAACCCTCAGGAATAGCGTAATTCCTTCTGTCAGCTCCTGTGCCACATCTGTGCACTTAACTGAAGTTCTCCAAGAGAATAAGATAATGTTTAGAGTCTAAATATTATTAAGAGCTAGTAATATTCGACATGTCTATTTTTAGACTGGCAATCTAAAAATAGATTCCGCCCATTATGTCTAAAAATAGAAGTCCATCTATTTTTTCCAACTTGACCAGCCATCCACAAATAGCATCCTGCAACTCATAGAACATGATCCATATGTCTAAAAATATACATAGTCTAAAAATAGACTTTGCGCCAAAAATAGCCTGCGGGCCCACTTAGTGAAGGCGACTCCTTTCCACTAAGCACATCATCTTGTTGCAATATCAAAAAACTTTGTGTAGGGGCTTAGAAGTAGGAAACTTTGATTTGGGCAACTTTTGAGCAATTTTGACCAAAACCTGTCTGTGTGCAACACCACCCGACTGCTTGTTCAAGTCGGGCCCTCTGTGCGTAGCTCCGGGTCAGGTCGGGCTAGCAGCCCTGTGCGCAGTGCTAGAGGCCTTATGTGGGTGATTCGGGCGATGAAACAAGTTTTCAGGCCTTGTCAGAGCACAGCGCCATGTGAAATGTTGGAAGTTCAGGCCAGTCTGAGCCTATGCGTAGCGCCCTCACCAGTGCGCAACACAATGTAAATTAACACTGCTGTTGCCTCCTCTGTGCGTAGCGCCGATGGCCAGGTGCATAGCGCCTGCAATTTTTTCACCAAACTCGCACAAAACCCTAAAATATTTCTTTAATGGCTCTCCTTTCTTTTGCAAAGACACTAATGAGTTGAGGGAAGAGGGAAAGGAGGCTTTTATACCTCTTTTGAAAATAATAATTTCATGCTAAGACCCACTTTTCTAATATTTATTTCTCTTTACTTTTTCACTGTCTTTTTGACCCTTTTTGGCCTTGTAGGTGGCAGTTTGACATAAGAAAAATGGCCCTTTTCTTTGCTGGTGCATCTTGATGTTTTCCTTTTGCTCACAAACTCT
The DNA here is from genome assembly GCA_034641835.2 of Pinus albicaulis. Lineage (NCBI taxonomy): Eukaryota > Viridiplantae > Streptophyta > Pinopsida > Pinales > Pinaceae > Pinus > Pinus albicaulis. Next base: position 269,277,726 of record CM076575.1, on the reverse strand, counting down.
TCAACCAACTCAAACTTTTCTCTTTACCCTCATGTGTAAATATGAGCCTTTTCATGATTTTAACACTTGTAAATAGCAGACATGTGATCAATTTTGGAATTTTTACCTTTGACTGACATTATGTCATGTATCTCATTGTGAATCAGTGGAAAAACCTCTCAATGTGAAAACCCTATCATTTTTCCAGTGAGATATCTTTGGTGGGAGAGGTGGGCAATATTTTAAACCATTGTGTCTCTTCTAGCCACTTCTGTTCTTGCAGGTTCCTACACCACTTCTGCTTTTGATCATTGTTCTTTTGGAGTTTAACACCTCATTTTATCAATAATGAACCTATGCTTGTCATAATTACCTCTTTGGGAAATTTCACCTCATGCTTGCCTCCTTTGACCATTTTAAAATGCCTCTGACTGTTCTTTTGAGAAGTCAAACCCTTGCATGGATATTTCTGGCCCTTTTTGTCCCTTTGGTGAAGTGGGATACAGTGCTTCTTGTCAGCCTCCTTTGATCTTTTTAAGACCTTTGATTTTACCTTTTGAAACCTCATGCTTTTGTACTAATACTCTGTCATTTTGTCTTTTTGGTGAGGTGAAGTGATGCTGCTTTGACAAACCCTAAAGGGTACCTTGGGAGTTCTTTGAATGCCATCTACTTGTTTATGAAGGAGGACTTATCATCTTCACTTGACCCTTTTTATCCATCTTCCCAAGAAAACTTGGAGGGAAAATAAAAGTGACCACCAACCCTTTTCAACTTGTGCAGGAGCTTGGGGCAAACTTTGAGGAGCAAAAAATTGAATTTTGGCCACTTTTTGGCAACCCTAGCCAAATCTCTTCTCTGCGCAGTGCCACTCCGTCTGTGCCCAACACCAATTGGCATATGGAATTTGGAGGCCTTCTTGGTGTCGGAATGAGCTCCGTGATAGCTCATTGGAAATCTGGTTGAGTCTACTTTCCAAGATGGCTTTTGGTTTTCCATTTGATTTCCATTTACCTATCCAAAAACCTATTTTCCCAACACTGGGAAAAAAGCGTTGAATGATGGTGCATAAATGCAGAGTGTTGGTGCAGACAACGTTTGGAGGCCTTCCTTAACTCCACATTGAGCTCATGATAGCTCATTGGAAAGCTCTTCAAGTCTAGTTGTCTTTTGACACATCAAGAAATTCATTTGGACACTCCAGCTATGAGAAAATAGTATTTTCCCAAGGTCACTCCAGCAGTGAAAAAATTCTCTCGGGACACCTGTGTTTTTCATATTTCTCCCAAACCATGTTACCTGTGTAAAAACTGAAGGATTTTTTTCTTCTTGGCCCTATGATGGACAAAAATCGCTCTCACTTTTGTCAAATTAATCTCAGTTTGGTCAGAAACACAATTTGAAGCAAAACTGGCCCTAGGTGTGACACATGGCTTGTCTCTAGGAATGAATTCTTGTAAAATGATGAAGGAATGATATTTATGAGTGGGTATATAATTATGCTTGCTGACATGATCTATCAAATGAATCCTTTTCTCTTTTTCCTCCTTTTCATATCAAACCCTAGCTTAGTTGGAAGAGGAAATTAAGGTTTGGTGTAGGGGATTTAGGACTGCCTTGTAGAGGGAGGGGAATGAAGGGGTTAAGGGTTGTCTAAATTCTTGGGGAAATTTTGATGGATAGGGATAGATGTTAGGGAGTAGGGGAATTTTAAATTTCAAGGATTGAGTGAGGGGAAGGGATCCAAAAGGGAAAAACATAGGCCTAGTCTTAAAAAGTGTCAAATTGTGGCAATAGAATAGGTTTTGTCGAAAAATGATGAATTTGAGGGATAAGAGTGATGGGAAGTGTTTATGAAGGTATATTAAGGATAGGAGGAGGTGTAAGAGCATAAAGATACAAGCCTTGTTGATTTTTAACCATCGTGGTCATGAAACCAAGAAAAAATGTCCTTAAAAGCCCTAGATGGACAATGGAGGAATTAGGAAAAACAAAATAGAGGGTTGAGGCCAAAGGTGACACAACAAAGACAAAATGAGTGACATGAGCCCATGATGGGTCTTCTAGGATGGGTGAGCTGAGCATTGACATGATGGGATGATGAAGTAGTGAAAAAATTATCTTAAGGATAACGAAGGTAGTGAAATTTCTAGAACTCACAATGTTCATGAACTTTGTTTCTAGAAATCTAGAACCGATACTTAGTCATCTTCAGATAGTGAAAATTATGGATGAGTAACACTTTCCATATAATGTCTGATATATCTGGATGAACTCTTCCCTCCATGAGTGATTCCTAGCGGTGATCAATTTCTCTTTCCTTCGTAGATGCTCGATCTGGGTCTGCAAAATTTATCCTTCTGTTATCCGAGTGAACCACTGCGTAGGTGCTAAATTATTCACAGTGACCTGGACCTCGTCCAACTGCTTATGTTTTTCCTGTACCTCATTTTCAATTTTTTGAATGCTGGGACCCTCTTGTAGCAAGGTCCAAATCTCCATTTTATCCTCTCACATCTTTCCATAGTCCTTTACTGTGGTGGAGATTCCTTCCAATGTGGTTTTAAGATCTGCTTCCTTCTTCTCACGCACCTCCAACAGTGTGGTTGGCTATAGCCTCATTTGAAACTCAGTAAAAACTAACAAGTAAACCCGAACCCTTTACAAAAATAGGGGATTTGACCCACCCTGAAGCCCAAAACCTCCTTGCAGTAGATTCATCTTCGCTAGACCGTGCACTCCGCTTCCTCAAAATGCAAATTCTTTGACTCAAAATTGGACCAAGTTGGCCATGACCAACACCAAGTCTTCCTTAGAGCTTGCACTGTGTTTCTAAGATCAATCTTAAAATGCGCATTGTATCTTAGATATACATCACATAATTAAGGTCTCCAGGTGTCCTGCAACTATGCCTTAGGATGCACACTAAAACAAAGATATGTCACAAATATGGGATATCCAAATGGGGCTGAAAATGTTAAATTGTAGCGAGAAAATGCTTCATTTTACTTGTTCCTTAGTCAAATGGGGATATTCAAATTTCCACATCAGCAAGATGACTTGAGTTGTAGTTAGTAGGAGTGACATGGCCAAGTCACTTAGTTAAGTCACTCAATTCGATTTTGTGGGAAAGAATTAGAGTTGTGCATGAGTTGATTGTTAAGATCTGGAAATCTAGTGGAGTTATAGTTAGTGAAACTTAGTTATCTGATCTCTAGCCATGAATAGATTCGTATGAGTTCTTTTGACTAGTTTTAACTATTTTTAACTCACTCATCTCTCAATTAACTAGTCAATTTACTAAAAATATCCCTAGTCATGCATGAAATTTGAATTTCCTATTTGAGGGGAGAGAAAAGGCATAATTGTATTTATTGTTGTATATTGTTGAGTGTACAGAGAGAGTTTTCATGTATTAGATGAGATAATTTCCTTAGAATTGGGCAAGGAAATAGGAGCAAGTGCAGGAAACACGAGCATAGGAAGAGTGAGTGCAGGCAAAGTGCGTGCAAGAAGAGCGAGTGCAAATGGAGCTAGTGCAGGTAGCACGAGTACAGACAGAGCAAGTGCGAGTAGAGAAAGTGTAGGCTTAGTATTTTCCAGAAGGAGATCAATATTATGAATGATGCAGACTCAGAAGGAGATCAATATTGTAGTGCAGATTGATGATGCAGCCAAAGGCTGCAAAACCCACATTCTCCATCATAAAAAAAATGTCTGTTTCACTCATCAACCAACCTAATTTTCAAATTGAGAAAACCTTAATGCGGAAGCTTTTTATTTGATCTTCAAATGAAGATTTCCTCACCTTTTAACCATGGTTATAAAACCTAACATATGTGGAAGTTGTCCCCTTTTATGTAATTGTGATTATAAACCATAATTAAAACCCCTTTATCCAAGGTTTTCTCCTTTATTTTATTCACAAGCGGAAGCCATTTTCCTTTTTTATTTACCATATAAAATACCCATTTGATATTTCATACTCCCAACTTTGGCCTTGGTTCAAAACCCAAATAATGGAATTTCATTCGAAATTATTCTCCTTGCTCACAACTATGGTTTAGAAACCCCAATACCAATCGTGAACATATCCGGCCCACGCTTCACATTTCATTAGAGTTTCGGCTTTTGATAAAACCATATAATTTTGGGTTCACAACTTTAATTCACCCACATATCATAACATTCTTCAATCATAAAATTTATGTTATAAATTTTCTTTATAACTTACCATTTCCGTTGGTGCACACATGTCGATGCTCCATTTAAATCATATACAGGCCCCACACTGATTTCAATGCACCTATTCATCGTCCATCTTTCATCAGATCCGATGGGTGATATTTTATCGTGCTCCAACTCAATGTTTCCACCGTCGATCCACACCTCCGTTAACCTCTGCACTAACTCCTTATGCGAACACCATCCGATCATTTGATCAGAGCATCCAACGGATATCGCATAACATTAAGCCCGGTCACTTATTTCTGCAAACTAACACGCAATAGGTTGTATTTGAATTATGCCAATGCTATGTGTCACTCCTTGGAGTGTATCACGTTCAAACAAGGAAATACCACTTACCATTTAAAAGTTTCGTGAAAACCATTTATGGTTTTCAAAAACCCTCTTCACGGTTCCGTCTTCTCTTTGACTTTGAAGTTCCACTACACCATTTCTTTGACCGATCCAACATCTCTGTCATTTTTTTAGCAATGCAAATCTTTATTCATCTCATGATTCGAACAGGGTCAAGGTTCCATAAAATCTTCAAACCCTCTCCAGCAATCATTCGAATAGGGCCAGGTTCCAACGAACCTCCAAAACTTAGACCTTACTTATATACAACAGAACATCTAATTTCTCTTTGAAGTGCTATGTATGATAACAACTCCAATTTCAAAATACATACAGGCAAGCTTTATACCTCAATTAGAAGTCCATGACAATTTCTTTACTGGAATTGATCCATTCTATGATCGATGCTAATTTTACACAGAATTCAACAAATGAACATTCACCCTCAAACCACACAATTTCTTAAATTTTAGATTGAACATAAAATGACATAATTCTCTTTGTTCCTGTCAATTTCACTTGCACACAATATACACTCAAAAAAAACTCAGAAATTGAGTTTTTTCTGTATTAAAACTAGTATTTACATAGGAATTTTTCCCCTGGCCTAATATTCAAATCAATGGCCTTTTTCCTATAGCCCGTAGGCTTCAATTCAAACCATATCTGTCTACCTCTACCTTGAAGTCTATCTACTGCTTTTTATGCCTTTGAGGCTTACATTTTATACAAAAGGTTCTGAAACTATTTTTGATTTCAGATCCTTCAACCTCTCAACAAAACCTTGAATATCCTCTAACATCCACAAAATAATGAAACAAATTCTAATTTAGGATTTACATTAATTTCTAAATCTCTCAATCCATATACACTCTCAACTGGCCTAATTCTCTCATGTTCTCCAACATTCGAGAACATTTACAAAATTCCTCACAATATTTAATTAATTTTCATTTAAATCGCTCAAATCATTACATGAGAAACCAACTCCCTTGAAAACACAAAACCCCTAATTCTATTAAATTACAAGGAATTTTCTTGAGCCTAATGCCCCTACATCAAACTCCCAAGGTCAAAAATAATCATGATCTCCTGATCATGTGCTTTTAATCTTTGCCTCCTAGATCCCATACTTTGTTTTGTTGTTTTCCAATAGCTGCATTATTCTTCAATTGCACTTTTCCAAGTTTCCATACTTTATTCTGCATCTTCCCACTTGCTATGCTTTCACATTCTGCTACTGTTTTTTTCTTGCTGCTGCTGTTTCTTTACTTTCTTGTTGTTGTCTTCTTCTGAGACACTTTCACCATTAGCCTTCTTATTAATTCAATTTCTTTGTCTAATATATATTCTGACTGTTGATTACTTCTACTTCTTGATTAATGAACTTATATTCTTGCTACCACCCTTTCATCCTTACCCTCTTGTTTTCTGCAACTGATAACTTCTTCTTGATTGTCACTTATGACAATTTCTTTATTTTCTAACTTCAGCAATTCCTTGGACCGGTATTTAATTTTCCACTCACTGTCATCTTCTTTTCTTTGCTTTAGTTTGTTCCCCTGGACCAAACATTCTTTAATCTTTTCATCAGTACCTGTAATCATAAAACAATCATCAAAATCATAAGACCTTTGTGTCTCTTCTTCCTCCGGCAACACTTCAATTTGTTGCGCTAACATTTTCTCCTTTATCAGCACATCAGTGTGCTGATTCCAATTCTTCAAATAATTCTCTAGACTGTCAGCTAGTCTCTCTTCCACATCATCCATTTCAAGGATGTTTCCTTGCTCTGGTTCATAAAAATGAATGTTTTCATTCTCATTCAGCTCTGACTTTACAACCCGAACACTTATTCAATGTGTTTCTAGCCTCTTCTCCAGAATATTTAACTCGTGCCACAAATCTGTCATCTCATCTGAGAAAATATTTGTACGACCTCCACTACCTTCTTCTTTATCATAAGTCAGGTTTCCTAGTAATACTATCTCTTCATCTTTCATCAGAATAGAATTCTGATCCTCCATCTTTGCAATAGTTTTATCTGTCTGTCCATCACTCTTCATTTGGCCATTTAATAAAATCAATTTCTCATTGTCATTATCAATAACAAATTTCTCATCATCAGACATAACTGTCATATCTCCATTGAAACAATTCTTTTCACAAAACAAGGAATTTATGAGCTCCTTTTGTTGCAATAATTCAATTTGATCTTCATCTGAAAGATAATCATCATCATATTTTTCTTGGCAAATTTCAGCTTCACTCAATATAGTTTCATCAGATGAATTGTCTTCTTCAATACCTGCATTCACACACAACCTGTCAGTTTTAAAACCATAAGACCTTACGGCCTCATTTGATGATTTAATCACCAAATCCTCCTGTTGTTCCAAGTCCTCTATAAAATTCAGAAATTGTTCAATTGTCTTCTCTTCAATCCCCTTAATCTGTTCAATTGATTGCTTAATTTCCAGCTTTTGGCCATCATCATAAATTAAATTTCCTCTGCCCCCAATATGTTGAAAAGTAAAACTTTTCCCCAACTGTGTATGGACATTTATAAAAGATCTGGTTGTCTCATTTTCTTCCTTTATGACAATATCAACAATTTTTCCTTCTCCACGTGTTCTTCCTACAAACATACAAAATTTATCAGATTTAAAATCATGTGACCTCTTGGTCTCACTTGAATTTTCAGTCTTCAAGTCTTTCTCCAAATACTCATTTATTCTGAGTAATTTTTCCTTCAGCTGAGCATTTATCATTTGCTCTTTCTTCATCTGTAGCTTATGCCACTTTATCTTTCTTCTTACAAGAAAACCCCACCTCTGATATTCTTCTATCATCATTTTCAATTTATTAAATTGTTCTCTTATCTCAGCTAACTCTCTCTCATACTCTCCCTTCCTTAACTGTCTCTGTATGCCATTTATCTTGGCATCTTCTTTCTTCACTTTCATTCTGTTGTGGTCTCTCTCATAACATCTGCCATTTCTACTATGACTATCAATATTCATCTTCCCCTTCATTTATATCTTCATGAGTTCCTCACTCATTCATCATGAGTTGTACTAAAGCCTCTACAATAACAAGTCCTCCTTGTTACAACTTACCTCACCAATCCTTTCCTCTGGACTTGGTCTTTTGGAAAGCACTGGTCCTCTATTTTCTGGAACCTTTTGAGCATTCCTCTCTGCTCCTTCTAGGCTTCAACTCATCTGCACCCTCTTAAGAACACAACTATTCTTTTTATCCAACCTCTGTTGGAATTCCTCAAGGTTCTGCCACATTCTTCTTTCTCTTAGAAACCTTTACTGGCTTCCTTCATCACTGCTTTTTGAAGCTGTGATCTTCTTGTTGAGATGCTCCTCAACTGTCTGCAATCTGCATTCTGCAAACATAATCTTCAACAAAATTAAAATACCTCACCTTCAAGGTTTGCTTCAACACCCACTTGTAATTTCTTCTGCAAATTCTTCCAATACTCTGCTACACTTCATGCTGTCTGTCAGATTCAAATTTGATCTCTTTTCATCACCATTATACCTGTATTCACATCTTTCAAAACATAACTTGGTAAATCTTCAAAGCACATTTGCTTTTAAATTTAGATTCTATAAATCTTAATTTCCTCATTATCATACTTTCACTGCATATCTGCTCAAATATTCAATTACTGTCAATCAGATTTAAAATCTAAGCTTTCCTTATTTCTTTCATCACACATGCATTTCAAAAAAATTTAATCTTCAAAAGAGCTTTGCCTGCTCTAATACCACTTGATGCAGCCAAAGGCTGCAAAACCCACATTCTCCATCATAAAAAAAATGTCTGGTTCACTCATCAACCAACCTAATTTTCAAACTGAGCAAACCTTAATGCGGAAGCTTTTTATTTAATCTTCAAATGAATATTTCCTCACCTTTTAACCATGGTTATAAAACCTAACATATGTGGAATTTGTCCCCTTTTATGTAACTGTGATTATAAACCATAATTAAAACCCCTTTATCCAAGGTTTTCTCCTTTAGTTTATTCACAAGCGGAAGCCATTTTCCTTTCTTATTTACCATATAAAATACCCATTTGATATTTCATACTCCCGACTTTGGCCTTGGTTCAAAACCAAAATAATAGAATTTAATTCAGAATTGTTTTCCTTGCTAACAACTATGGTTTAGAAACCCCAATACCAATCGTGAACATATCCGGCCCATGCTTCACATTTCATTAGAGTTTCGGCTTTCGATGAAACCATATAATTTCGGGTCCACAACTTTAATTCACCCACATATCATAACATTATTCAATCATAAAATTTATGTTATAAAGTTTCTTTATAACTTACCATTTCTGCTGGTGCACACATGTCAATGCTCCATTTAAATCATATACGGGCCCCACACTAATTTCAACACACCTATTCATCGTCCATCGTTCATCAGATCCGATGGGTGATATTTTATCGCGCTCCAACTCAATGTTTCCACCGTCGATCCACACCTCTGCTAACCTCTGCACTAACTCCTTATGCGAACACCGTCTGATCATTTGATCAGAGAATCCAACGGATATCGCATAACATTAAGCTCGGTCACTTATCTCTCCAAATTAACGCGAAATAGGTTGTATTTGAATTCCGCCAATGCTACATGTCACTCCTTGGAGTGTATCGCGTTCAAACAAGGAAATACCACTTACCATTTAAAATTTGCGCGAAAACCATTTATGGTTTTCAAAAACCCTCTTCACAGTTCCGTCTTCTCTTTGACTTTGAAGTTCCACTGCGCCATTTCTTTGACCGATCCAACATCTCCATCATTTTTTTAGCAATGCAAATCTTTATTCATCTCATGATTTGAACAGGTTTAGGGTTCCATCAAATCTTCAAACCCTCTCCAGCATTCATTCGAACACGGCCAGGTTCCAACCAACTTCCAAACCTCGGACCTTACTTTACTGTGTATATACAACATAACTTCTAATTTCTCTTTGAAGTGCTATGTATGATAACAACTCCAATTTCAAAATACATACAGGCAAGCTTTATACCTCAATTAGAAGTCCATGGAAATTTCTTTACTAGCATTGATCCATTCTGTGATCGATGCTAATTTTACACAGAATTCAACAAATGAACATTCACCCTCAAACCACACAATTTCTTAAATTGTAGATTGAACATAAAATGACAAAATTCTCTCTGTTCCTATCAATTTCACTTGCACACAATATACACTCAACAAAAACTCAGAAATTGAGTTTTTTCTGTATTAAAACTAGTATTTACATAGGAATTTTTACCCTGGCCTGATATTCAAATCAGTGGCCTTTTTCCTACATCTCGTAGGCTTAAATTCAAACCCTATCTGTCTACCTCTACCTTGAAGTCTATCTACTACTTTTTATGCCTTTGAGGCTTACATTTTATACAAAAGGTTCTGAAACTATTTTTGGTTTCAGATCCTTCATCCTCTCAACAAAACCCTGAATATCCTCTAACATCCACAAAATAATGAAACAAATTATAATTTAGGATTTACATTAATTTCTAAATCTCTCAATCCCTATACACTCTCAACTGGCCTAATTCTCTCGTGTTCTCCAACATTCGAGAACATTTACAAAATTCCTCACAATATTTAATTAATTCTCATTAAAATCACTCAAATCATTACATGAGAAACCAACTCCCTTGAAAACACAAAACCCCTAAGTCTATTAAAATACAAGGAATTTTCTTAAGCCTAATGCCCCTGCATCAATTGAGCTTCAAGGATTGAAGTTTTCATTGTAATAGATCAATTTTCTCATATGATGTAATACAAATAGAGGAGGGGCTTTTCTCAGTTGGGTTCCCAGTAAAAACTATGTTCATTGTGATTAAATGATTGCATGTGTTTCTATTGTTAGTTTTCCTTCCGCAAAATTTAGTAGAAGAAATTTGTGTCTATTGATTTCAGTCTAAATTCATTAGCAAATGAAAACTTCAATTTATTTCACATAAATGAGTCTTCTAGATGTATGTTGTTCCATAGAGGTATATGTTCCATAAACCTATATTTATTCAACATAAATATATTTGCCTCATACCTGGATTGTTATAGAGATACATTTTCCTAAGACTTGTACATTGTCATAGAATTAGACCCACACTATTATAGAGATACACCTACCTCATATTTCCACATTGTCATAGCCTCAAACCCGCATTCGACAAAGACAACTCAAGCCTTAGAGCTTGCATTCCATAGAGAGACAATACCTCATCCTTCAGACCATTTTTTGCCTTAAGGAGAGAGTTATTTTTCCTCAGAAAAATGAGTTTCCATGCCTCAAATCAACAAGCTACTTGCCTAAGATAATAGATTTGAATTAGGTCTTTTGGAGAGAAAAAATAAAAATAAAAATTTTCATTTTTCCCGCTCTTAATAAGCCTTATAAAATTTTCCTTTTGAATACAAAACAATTTTTTCTCCTGCAGGCATGAAGAACATGCTTCATATAATTTTCTTTTTTAACTATTACAATGCACAAGTGATACATTATGAAGACTGACCATAGGTGCAAAATTCAGCACCCCTCACATACTACTAAGAAATATAAACTCTTGTTGAGAATATTGACTAACAAATACACTACCAAATGCATAAAATCTTATGAAAATCTCACAAAAATTCTCCCCTTTCCCTTTGTAAAAATCAAAATAAAAAATCATAAATTCATACCATATTTTATTTTATTGAATTGAGCATATAATAAGTTTTCTATAAAATTACAAATTTTTTATTTTTTATTTTATAATAAATTTCTAAAAATTTCAATAAAAAATTACTACATATGATATTTTTATAATAATTTGGATGAAAATAATGTGTACAACTACAATTAAAAATATCATATAAAAAACTTGATTTTATATATTATTAAAAATATGTAGATTTGGTAGGGGTGGAAGGACCAGGAGGGGTTATTCTATACCCCGATTAACAGATAGAGTCTCAATACGGTTGGGGATTAGGAATGACATCCAACAACCAAGCTTAATACCTTGCACTTTGGTGGGGATTGGAAATCATATTGGCAAAGAAAATAACTAAAATAATAGTGTTTGGAGACTCAATGATAGTAATATGTCAGATGTGGAAAATAAGAGGATCGCAAAGCATAACTTCTCTCCCATCCTACTGAGGATTATTTCGCAAACCAAGTAATTTGAGGAAATAAAATTCTTCCATGTGTATCGTCACTAGAACACAATGGCGAATTCATTGGCCAATAAGGGAGTTGTGTTGGAGCAAGGGATATTAGAATTGGATCATGAGATGTTTGTTAATTCACCTATTTCATGATCAACAAATTTAAACATTATGTTATATATAAAAAGTATAATGGATTTCACAATTGAATATTTGACTCAATTTTCAAGGTGGATCTCATTCGCGTGCCTCTCTTAACACTCTCACGAACAACAACTCGACCAATGGCACAAAACCATAAGGAACAAGAGCCTTCATTAATTTTCCGGTCATGAATCATGAATGGAATGAACACATGTATAAATCACATTAACATCTGGCATCTAGAGTTATTGAAGTGGGAGAATAAGTGGCACATGATTTTAATGTAACAAGGTTGGGAACTGATAACTCAAGCGAGAATAGATTTTTTCATGATCACACATTCATTCCTCTTTAGATCAATGTTAATATTTTTATCCCTTTGTATTATTCAACTGACATTCCTTAGATTTGATTGAGATTCAAGTGTGGATTTAGAAATTTTGCATCTTAATAATTTAGGGGTGCGTCTGAGGTGGAGGCGTGGTTATACAAGGCTTTGTGTTATGCTCTAGTCCTGCACCGCATTGTTGTTAAGCGTTCATAGCCATGAACAAAGGTGAACTCTCCTCTTTGAAGCTCAATTCATGGAACTCAACAACATTGCAATGGAAAATTTGGAAGGTCAGTTACATGGGAATGAGCATATTGAAACTAATAGGTTTTTGGTTAGGATGGTAGAATCAATTGAAGGGTTGTTGGCTACCCTTCAACAGAAGAACATAATGGAGGAGCATGAACAAAAATCATACCAATTTCTCATGAATATAAAGCATGAACTATTGCAGGGAAAGTTGGACCAGTTTAAGGTTGCAATGCATTCTATTTGACAACTTTGGATGTTAGGGTGGAAAATCTTGAAGAAAATGATAACAGAAGAGCTCTGCTTAGCATGGATGTGGTTGGATTCAACAATGAACCATAGAAAAAGAAGCTTAAATGCCCTTAGGAGACCATGAAAGTTGGATAGGATGGGCTTCTGATGCATGGTGAGATAGACACACCAGGAGTCTACTCTGTCAGTTATGTTGATCAGTGGTTGTCATTGATGTCAATCCAAGCAGAACCAGGGGCTACCCTGATCTTGCATGGTAATTTTGACTTGAGAAATTACTCTATTCCATGTCAAGGATATTTTGGTTGGTTTCTACTTATCGAGATGTTTTCGTTGATATATGGCATGCCACGTAATTTTTCACGGTTTGAGATATATTCGTGTTTGAAGTTAGTAACCCTAGTTAGTGGGCTAAAACCCCATGGGGTTGTAGCATGACACTAATCATTGGTTGTGGTCATTGAATATTAAATCATTAATAATTTTTTTAACTCCTAAAATTCCTCCAACATTCACTTGTTGAAGAGCCTCTCAACCTAAGCATTTATATAAATTGTGACCCTCATATCCTCTTGATGCAAGGATTTTGATACTTAAAGCAAGTCGTCGTGGCATTATCGCTATAAAAAATTTTCTACGAAGCTTCAGATTCTGAAAAAAAAAATTTATTAGTGTTTGAATTCTAATTTGAATATCATCTCTGACATGTGTTTTTGCAAAACAGCGTAAGTATTTTGTATGTTTGTTTGATTGGGTTTTGTTCATAAATGTTGAACATATTTACATTTTAACTTTGAATATTTCTCTGACATATGGTTTGTAGGACAGTGTAAGTATTTTGTTTGTATATTGGTTTGGGTCTTGTTCATTAATGCATATACAGGAAGGATGACACAATGGGATAGCTCAGACACATACTAGAAGGATAATGAAATACCAAAGTACCATTACTTGAAGCAAGCACAACAATACCTCAACAGTTGCTAGTGTTCAAAGAAGCAGTGTCAAGTCAAGTATCAAGTCATGTCAAAATTCAGTATTGTAAAAATAATCATTTTAAAATTGTAAAAGAGTCATTATTGTAAAAGAGTCAATCTTTCTAGAGTTGGATAGGCATTGTTGGGAGGTATAAGTGTCATTGTTTGATAACATTATGGTTGGGTTGCAGGTCATACTGTGATTGGGTGATTGGTCTAGTTCAAAAAAACATTTTGAATCATATTGTATCATGGATCATTGTCCCTGGTACTGGAGTCTGCACTCTTTTTCTTATTTATACTCATTATAGGGTGGCAAGAGGTTTTATTTTGGTGCATGAAGTCACCTACAGGTTGGAGCCTATGAACACTTTAGGGTGGTAGGTCGGTCTAGGATTTCGGGGCATCCATTCAGTTGACTACTGAAGAAACAAGGGAGTTGCGGCATCCTTCCAGTGGGAGCTAGAGAATAATGATTTTCTAGAATTCTATGAAATTGTACCTTTCATTTCAGTTGGGGTTGAAGATTAAATAAATTATTAGAAAAGCGTTCGGTGTTTTTTGACCCAGAGGGAGTTTTCCACCTAAAATTCATGTGCCTATTGTGTTCTATTGTTTTCTATTGTTACTCGATAAACATCAAGAATAATTGAAGATTAACTAATGCTCTGAAAATATTTAAAAGTTCTAATTAATAATAAATGTTGATTCACCCCCCTCCCCTCTCAATATTTCCAAAAATTTGTATCAGAGCTTGGTTCCTTCAATAGTAGTCTAACAACTGGAAGGAGATGATAGAGTATACTAAGAATAGAGTTCCTTTTTTCAATGGAAATAACTACACACTTTGGAGTGGAAGAATGTAGGTTCATTTGTTGGCCCACGGATACGAAGTATGGGAAATCGTTGAAAAAGGATTTACAACGACCCATGATGAACAAGGTAAGAAAAATATGGTATATGATGTAAAGGTTAAAGGTCTCATTATCAGTGGACTTATCGAATCTATCTATCTTAAGGTACTGAGTTGTAAAACTGCTAGAGAACTATGGGGCAAGCTTGAGAATATATATGTATGTGACTCAAACATGAAAGAAGCAAAGCTTAAAATTTACAGGGAAAAATTTGAGCAACTCAAAATTAAGGAATATGAAAATATTGATGCATACTTACATCATGTTCATGAAATAAAAAATGCATTGGAAGGTTTGGGAGAACCTGTCGACACGAAAATTGTTGTCCAAAAGATCCTTAGAACCTTGCTGGCAAGATTCAACCCAAAGGTATTTGTCTTCGAATATAGTTCGAATCTAGCCAATCTCAGCAAAGATGAATTTCATGGAGTGCTTACAGCATATAAAATGAGGGTTGAAGAGGAGTACGACACATCTCACCTAGAAACAACATTCTCTGCATCCAAGAAAACTAGTAAGGATAAGCATACTCCGAAAGTGAAAACTTGCAGTTGTAAGGAAGAAGAAAAGGAGGAAGATGAAGAAGAATTTTTAGATAAAGAATTTTCATACTTCACATTAAAAATGAGAACAGGTACAAGGTAATTCAAAGGTAAACTTCCATTGATATGTTTCTATTGTGGTGAGGTTTGGAATTTTGCAGCCAAGTGTCCTCACAAAAATGAGTTCGTTTTGAAAGGAAAGAAAGGTCTGAGGAAGTTCAACAAGCAAGGCAAGAAGAAATGGTTTAAGAAGATTTTCTTCTCCAAAGAAGATAGCTCCTCCTCTGATGAAGAAAATGATAACAAGAATAAATCAATAGAATAGTATTTTTTATGGCCAAGCATAATAATAAAGAAGCATCTGACGAAGAAAAAGAGATGACTAAAGTTGAATTTCAAAATGAAGTGATCAGGGTTGTCAAAGAGTTCAAGGTCAAGAAGAAGCATGTCAACACTCTTGAAGACGAATTAAATATAGAAAGGGAACAGGTCCTAAATCTTAAAATCAAGGTTGAAGAATACAAATGAGTTGAAGAATCGCTCAGGGAAGAATTAAAGGAAAGAAACAAGGAAAGAGAAGCATTGGAAGCTGAAATAGTTTCTCTATGAAAGCAAGTAAAAAATGGAAAAACTCTTCAAAACTACACCAAGAACTCCAAGGCATTGGAAGAAATCATCAACAATCAGCGATCAAATAGTGACAAGACTTGTCTTGGTTACAAATAAAAATTTGAAAAGGAGACAAGTTCTTCTATGAAAAAAAAAGAAGATGGATATGCAAAATATAGCAAGTGCGTAGACCTCCCAACCAACTCAAGAGTTCAGGACTTGCGGGAAGAACCTTGGAAGGCAATTCCTCGAAGAATATTTCCTCCCAGGCATCAACCTATCTTCTATGGTCATTTTTATTCATGTGGAAGGTTTGGACATATAGCTATAGAATGTTGCACATATGTTTGGAATAAATACAGTTTCGGGAGATCTTTCAGAAAGGGATATTCTGGAACTTAGCAAAATATTAACAGATTTGATAATTTGAGAGATGATGTCGAATGTTACAAACGTAACAATTTTGGACACCTGGCTAAAGATTTCAGACTTGGAAGTTCTTCAAAGGAATTCTCGCAAAATAAGAATGAAAAAATATGGAAAAATAAGACTGAAAAATGTGTTATCGCTCTCAAGGCTCAAAGCAACAGAAATTTTTGGTATATTGATAGTGGTTTCTCAACTCATATGACTGGAGATAAGAATAAGTTCATATCCTTAAAGGCAAAGAAGGATGGAACAATGTCTTTTGGAAATGACGGGTATTCAAATGTTATAGGAGTAGGTATAGTCACACTTGGAAGCAAGAATGCATTAGCAAAATATGTGTTGTTGGTTTAAAATATGAATCACAATCTACTTAGTGTTGGACAAATGCGCAATCAAGGACACACGATGTTATTTAACTCTAAGAAATGTGAAATAAGCAAAGGCAATTTCGGTAAAATTGTGGCTACAACAAGCAGAGCTCCAAATGACATATATATTTTGGATGAGACATCTAAAGGGTGATTTTTGGTGAAAGAAGATGAAAGTTGGATATGGCACAAACGAATGGGACATATAAATTTTGACAATTTGGTCAGGATCAAAAAGAAGGAAGCAGTAAGAGAAATGCCTAAAATTTCAAAACCTACCGATACGATATGTGAATCTTGTCAGCACGACAAGCAGACAAAAGAACACTTTGCATCACATCCATTGGAATTATTACATACTAATATATGTGGTCCTATGAGAAAAAAGGTTTAGATGGGGAATTATATTTTATGCTAATGATAGATGATTACACCAGAATGGAAGTTGTCAACCTCTTAAAGAAAAAAAATGAGGCATTCAAGTGTTTTAGAATCTACAAGGAATTGGTTGAAAATGAAACTGATTTGAAGATCAAATGTCTCAGATTAGATAATGACGAAGAATTCACTTCCAAGGTATTTTAGTAGTACTGTGATGAAAATGAAATAAAAAGGCAATTCTCAACAGCCATAACACCACAGCAAAATGGATTTGCTGAAAGAAAAAACAGAAACGTATAGGAAATGGCCAAAACAATGTTAAATGACTCAAAATTAGATAATAAATTATGGTTTCAAGTAATCGATAAAGTTGTATTCATTATAAACCGAGGCTTGGTAAGGAACAATTATAACATGAATCCATACGAATTATGGAAAGGAAGATTGGCTAACATCAAATACTTCAAAATATTTGGAATCAAATGCTACATCAAAAGAGAAGATAAAAATTGGGCAAGTTCGATTCCCATGTCGATGAAGGTATTTTCTTTGGTTATTCACACAAAAGGAAGGCTTATAGATGCTACAATTTGAGGCAAAAACAAATATTGGAAAGCATAAATGTTATTTTGATGAATATTGTGTTACAAAGGATGGTGATGAGATTGTCCCTTCAAGAAAATATGAGGGATCCGAGGGAGAATATGTGAAGGATGAAGAAGAGGCTCAAGAACAATACTAATCGAATAAGGAAACAACAATCAACCAAGAGGAAATAAGAAATGATTAGTAGAACGTACAATAAAATTCTCCAAAATATTTAAAAGAATGGTGTCAAAATAATCATCCGTCAAATCAAATCATCGTCAACATAAATGAATGAATTGGAATGAGAAGATGTAATATTCCCAATTAGCCCAAGCTAATGGGAGTATACAATTTTGTTCCATTTCCCTGTTGCATGAATAAATGTGTAAAGGAGGACAATAAAAACTCCTAAAACAGTGAATAAATCAATGCCCCATGTGGACAAGGCTAAATCTGGGCTATCTAAATAAACACCCTCATTTGTGAAAGGGATTGAATCATTTTACTGGGTCAAACATGACCAAATCAACAGCGTTGTCTAGAAGAAGTGATCCTCATTGATGCACAATGCAGTCTTAGTTGGAGGTGGCACATGTGAAAGAAGCTAAATCATTGAGATGGTTTAGGGTTTGGCAAGATCTCAATATTATAAAAGGAAGAGGAGGACAGCATGAGAAGGTTGTTGATTATATTATATTTCTGAATATACTATATGTTTAGATATATATCATTCTCTTGGCTGTTTAGCAGAGAATAGTGTTGTTTAGCACTGGATGTTCATGATCGAGAATCCCACCTCTTCCCTTGAGAGGCCTCTTGGAAGAGTCTTGCTTGTCTTGTCCACTATCAGGCAGTTTTCCAAGCTTCATATTACACCTACATCGCAGATCCTGTTGAGGGTTTGGTTGTCCTTGTAAGCTGCAGAAAGTGGAGGCTAAATCTACTCAGATCTAGGCCATTATTGTGCCTCTTTTTAGTGGGAAAGTATTCTATCCCATTGGAAAGAGTGTGTTGGACCTTTGGAGCTGCATTTTTAGATCTTGGCATTAGGCCAAACATGTACTAAATCCTACAGCACAGTTTCCCTTCCAGATCTGAGTTTTTCCTGTAGGTACTATTGTAGGGTGTTTTAGCACACCATTTGTGGACCTGGGCTTTAAGTGTTGGGGATCTGCCCATCACATTTTGAGATCTATTGGAGAAGATATAATGCATGTTCATATCAAATATGATCTACATACTGTTGTACATTTCTGAATCACTGCATATTTCTGCAGATCTGTAACTTAGATCTTAGATCTACTTCATGTACATGGTGTTTTGCTCAAAACCCCTAGGGGGATTGAAAGAGGAGCCTCTATAGTGTATGGACCTTTCATAGATCTGATATTTCATGCACTTATATTCTCTAGATCTAAAGTGTAATATTTAGCTGTTGTATGCTCTATAAAATAACACTGTCAAGCCTTTTGCTGTGAATACATGTGATTGCAGCACCTCTTTTTGAGGGTTTTCTTCTATTTAAGTCTTCTATTTCCTGTTATACATTGTATGGGCCTCATTGTAAATCTAATTTTCTGATGTATATGTAAATATTGAACCTCCATATTGGCCTCCTGCTTGTATTTGGCTGAACTGTGTTATTTCTTAGCAGTATTGTTTAATATTGTTGTTATCCCGATTTTGGGATATAGCAGTGGTATCAGAGCAATCATCTTGGAACAGCCTGTAAGAAGCCAATATGTCTTCAGAAGAAGAAGATCCTCTTACTAACAGAGAGAAGAGGTATCTCAAAAGAAGACAGAAGAAATTTGATTACACAAATGATGATAGAGACAAGGGTAAAGCCCTGAATCTGGAAGTGATGTAGAAGAAAAGGATTTTCCTAAGATCCTTTTGATATCCATATAAGATATTGCTAGAGAGATCAAAGAGATGAGAATGGAAAGAATCAAAGATTCTCATAAGAGATTCCATCTTGGATAAATCTCTGGCATGTCTCATCACTAGAATGATCAACCAGTGCACCAAACACAGATTTCCCAACGCTCTACCATGCCTACCTTCTTGGTTGTGGGAAATGAAGGGTTTCAAGAGAAAGCATCCCTTGAAGACTATTTTGAATAATATGAGTCTCAAAATCAGAGATTCAAAGATCACTTGAGTTTTCAAGGGTTCTTTCACCTAAAGGACAAAAGAAGACCAAGGCATCAACATAGAGATGGTGGATTCACTCAGAATCATGATCAACATCACTCTATGGGCAGATTCTTTCTGCCCAATTTTGATGGTTCATCCAAGTGTTCTTCCAAGGCATGGGTAGAAAAACTTGACATCTACTTTCAGTTGAACAAGGTCCTAGAGGTGGAAGCTATCAAGATTGCAGTGCTGCACTTTGAAGGTGAAGCACATGACTGGTGGTTCGATGGCTTGTCTACATTGGGTCATGCCAATGTGACTGCTTATTCTGAGTTCACTAGAAGGGTGTTGGAGATATTTGATAGAAGAAATACAAAGGCACCTTTCATGAGCCTTGCAAAGTTGAAGCAATCAGGTAATATAGAGTCTTATATTTCTGAATTCTTAAGATTATCTGTTATGGTTCCTAACTTTTCTGCAACAAGGAGGGTGTACATGTTCATCGATGGTCTAGATGAACCTCTCCATGGGTTGGTAAAGTCTACCAAGCCCACTACCTTGCATTATGCCATTGAGAGGGCTAGAGACCTTCAAGATTCCTTGCCAAAAGCAAAAGCAAACTTTCAACACAAGCCCTCTTTTCCTTCTAAAGGAAAGGAAGAGAAAGCTACTCCTTCAAAGGAGAGCTCATACAAGAAGCCTTTTGATAATGAAGTCCGGAGATATATAAGGAGGAAGAAGCTATGCTTCACTTTCCAAGAAGCATGGGAACCGGGGCATAGATGTGCTACTGGAAAATCACATTACATAGAGGTCTTCGCATATATTGAGGAGGAAGAAGAAGTTGAACCAAGAAGGGGTCACAACGCTGACACTGATGGAGGAGATCCAACACCATCAGGTGATGGGAATGGAGCCTTTTCTCCTATTGGAGGGACTCTTGCATCTTTGAGGGGAGTACCTACGTACTTGACCTTAAGAGTTCAAGGTTCAATCTTGAATCAGATGGTTTCTGTATTGATTGATAGTGGGGCAACTCACAATTTCATTGATGCTCATCTTTTTGCAAATGAGGGCAATACCCACTGATACTTTTGAGAGATTCTTTGTTTTTGTCCCAGGAGATAGAACAAGGCAATGCATGTGTTATGTCCCATCACTTTCAGTCACCATGGGTACCTACACTTTGGTTGATCACTTCTTTGTGGTTGACATACCGGACACCAATGTGATTTTGGGTGTTCAATGGTTGATTACATTGGGGAAAGTCACCACTGATTGGGAGGCTTTGCAAATGGAATGGGTGGACAAGAAGAGTGGTGAATCTCAAATGATCAAAGGAATGCATACTTACCCCTCACAAAACACTTCCACATAGAAAACAGAGATGGATTTGCACAGTGGAAGCAAGGACCTTACAGTCCCATCTATTATGCTCATGAGATTTCTGCATGGAACACTCTTATCTAGTGGCAAACCACCTGGGAGGCCACCTGATTCAGATTTTGTGGGGAAGACCTCACAACTTGCAGCTCCAAACTTAGATCTAGGAGGGATTGGAGCACTTGAAGACAAAGCTATAGTGCTGGGAAACTTGGGTAAGCTCAAGAAAGAGGGAGATCTTCTTCCCTTATCATCATCACCCACTCTCATTTCTGGATCTGTGCTATGGGAGGAGAAGATGGAAGGAATGGCCTTCCAACACACATCTTTGGCATAGGAGATGTTAAGGAGGAGATCAACAACATGACAGACATTTATATTGATATATCATTAGCATTGTCACTATTGAGAAGTTTAGATCTGTATTGAAAATCCCAATTATTGGTGGATTATTCCAAAGATCTACACACTTGTACGATACTTGATGACAAGCTGCATGAAGAGGGCTATCTAGTCCATGAGGGAGCCATATATCATCATGGTAGGATCTTCTTGTCTAGAGCTTCTAAGCTCAAGAAGAAGTTACTACAAAGAGCATACAAAGAGTTTTGTTTCATCCATATGTACTCCAGCGAGATCTACAACGACATCATGAGAAGCTTTGATTGGGAAGGCTTAAAAGAAGAACTACATCATAATTTTTAAAAATGCATAAACTATGTGGAGTTGGAGCAGCCATGTGACTCTATGCAAGAGTTATTTCAGCCATCTCTTCCTTCTTTTGAAAGAAAAGAAAGATCCATGCACAACTCCATGTGTATGAGAGGTATTGTTGGTGAAGAATATGATCATGTAAAGCAAGTTTCATTTTCTGATTTTACATATACTTTCACCATGTTTATGTAGGCCATGACTCCAAGGAGGAGTGATGTATAATGTAATTCTCATGGAAAACATTGGGCCACTAAAATTTCTGAATTTAGCCACTCCCTTGTTGTGCAAAGGGAGATTTTCTTTCATGATGGGTGCTTCCCAAAGGCACCAAACATATCTCACACTTTCAGCCATGGTGAGATGACATGTGCAGCAAGTAAGTGGTGAGGAAACCACTTACCATACCTTCATCTGATGCATGTAGGAGATGCACTGCGCTGGTATCATGTGTGGGACTATGAACCACCTCCTCATGCTCAAATTCTGTTTGTGTATATGTAGTTTTGCTTCCATATTTTGATGACATACTTTTACTTTTTATGGGGTTGTATGGAGGGAGGATGGGAAGATTATATGTGCCACATGGGATGGAGACTCTCTATGTGACTTATGCTACATGTTTCAGGGAGATTATTGGTTCAACCATGTTTGTTTCATTTGAATTCTTGACTCCTTGTGCGATGGACTATGTACATCTCATAATGACTTTGGAGGAACAATTCATGGAGGGTTGGGTTGGTGAACACTTAGCTTATGAAGAAAGCTTAACTCATGATGGTGTCACCAATGGAGGGGGAGAAGTGTTGCAGCACTCACCTTATCAGTTGCTTGAGGACAAGCAACATTTTGGAGGGGAGGACTGTAATACTCCCAATTAGCCCAAGCTAATGGGAATATACAATTTTTTTTCATTTTCCTGTTGCATGAATAAATGTGTAAAGGAGGACAATAAAAACTCCTAAAATAGTGAATAAATCAATGCCCCATGTGGACAAGGCTAAATCTGGGCTATCTAAATAAACACCCTCATGTGTGAAAGGGATTGAATCGTTTGACTGGGTCAACCATGACCAGATCAACAGCGTTGTCTAGAAGAAGCGATCCTCATTGATGCATAGCGCAGTCTTCGTTGGAGGTGGCACATGTGAAAGAAGCTAAATCATTGAGATGGTTTAGGGTTTGGCAAGATATCAATATTATAAAAGGATGAGGAGGACAACATGAGAAGGTTTTTGATTGTATTATATTTCTGAATATATTTTCTGTTTAGAAATATATCATTATCTTGGTTGTTTAGCAGAGAATAGTGTTGTTTATCACTGGGTGTTCCTGATCGGGAATCCCACCTCTTCCCTTGAGAGGCCTCTTGGAAGAGTCTTGCTTGTCTTTTCCATTATCAAGCAGTTTTCCAAGCTTCATCTTACACCTACAGCACAGATCCTATTGAGGGTTTGGTTGTCCTTGTAAGCTGCAGCAAGTGGAGGCTAGATCTACTGAGATCTAGGCCATTCTAGTGCCTCTTTTCAGTGGGAAAGTATTCTATCCCATTGGCAAGAGTGTGTTGGACCTTTGGAGCTGCATTTTTAGATCTTGGCATCAGGCCAAACATGTACTAAAGCCTACATTGCAGTTTCCCTTCCAGATCTACGTTTTTCCTGTAGGTACTATTGCAGGGTGTTTTAGCAAACCATTTTGAGATCTATTGGAGAAGATATAATGCATGTTCATATCAGATCTGATCTACATACTATTGTACATTTCTGAATCACTGCATATTTCTGCAGATCTGTAACTTAGATCTTAGATCTACTTCATGTAAATGGTGTTTTGCTCAAAACCCCTAGGGGGATTGAAAGAGGATCCTCTATAGTGTATGGATCTCTCATAGATCTGATGTTTCATGCACTTATATGATCTAGATCTAAATTGTAATCTTCAGCTGTTGTATGCTCTATAAAATAACACTGTCAAGCCTTTTGCAGTGAATACATGTGATTGCAACACCTCTTTTTGAGGGTTTTCTTCTATTTAAGTCTTATATTTCCTAGTATACATTATATGGGCCTCATTGTAAATCTGATTTGTTGATTTATATGTAAATATTGAGCCTCCATATTGGCCTCCTGCTTTTATTTGGCTGAACTGCGTTATTTCTGAGCAGTATTGTTTAATATTGTTGCTATCCCCATTTTGGGATATTACAGAAGAATTCAACATCTTCTTTCACCACAACAAGCCCACCTTGCTTTTTTAGCAACTTTTGAACCCAAAAAATTTGAGGAAGCTAGTCAAGATGAACACTGGGTAGCAACTATGAATGAAGAACTAGATCAAATGGAGAAAAATGATACTTGGGAATTGGTTCGATGACTGAAGGATAAAAATGATATTGGGACCAAATGGGTCTTCAGAAAAAAATTGAATGAGGATGGACATGTTACCAGGAATAAGGCAAAGGATATGCACAAGTTGAAGGAATTGATTTTTAAGAAACATTTTCTCCTGTTTTTTTTTTTTGTAAATTATGCAGAGCTATTCACATTAATCAAAAGACATATGTTACAAAAAGAGCCATCTTGGCTTACAACCGCAGCTCTGAAAAGAGCGCAAAATCAAACCCACTCTCAGGGACCTTGAACAAGGGGAAGGAGATAGAGGGGGTAGTTCCAAAACAGAGAGCTAAAAGAAGACTAAGAGTTCACAGGCACAACGCAACAAAAAACCTGAGAAGCAGGCAATAACAGAGATAAACAAATCAATTAAAAGCCCGAGGGGGGTGGCACCAGGTCTTCGTCGTTGAAGAAGTCATCTATGTTGATCGGTCGTTCAGGATTCCCTTCCTCAAGGTCAAAACGGGGGCGGTGAGAGGGCCCAGCACCCAGAGGGGAGCCCTTTGAAGGGGTCTCGACTTTAACCCTAAGGTTGGGATCCTCGGCTCTCTGTTGAAGCATTGATTTTCTCTTTAGTAATTCATAATGAGGTGAAGAACTGTCAACAAATATTAAATGGTGAACCGTTTTGACATAAGTCTCGAACTTGTTCGAGAGGGCCTGAATCTTCTTATCCATCTGTTTGTTGACTCTGCTTTGCTCTTGGAGCGCCATAGAGAAGATATTTTTTGTATGCCAATGAAGATCAATGGCGCGCGTGAACAGGTTTTCCCGGCTTCTCATCAAGCCTGGATTTGGAATCCATTGGAAATCGAGGTCCACCATCTCCGTTGGGGTAACCCATCGCCGAGCCGTTGCAACATTCGCCAATTTCGCCATAAATTCCCTTGCCAGGGCCGGAGGGTTGTCTCTGTAAAAGCGAGCAGCATTGCGAGCCTGGGTCTCTGCCCGAGTGACCGGGTGGCGGGAAGAGTTCTCTCACTAGGAGGAGCAACTGCATTGGATGGGAGGAGGGGGATTCCTATGGCGGGGGGCCATGGAAGGAGAGAAAAACTGTGAGAGGAAGAGAATCAGTAGGAGAGAGCAGGGCAGGGGGGCAGAAGGCTCAAGGGAGAGCAAATCCGGGAAGTAGAAGGCCAAGAGGTCGTGGTTAAACTTATCAGAAGGGAAAATGAGCCAGAGTGCGAAGTGAGGAAATGAAGCTGGGAGAAGAGAATTTAAGGGCTTGTACATAGGCTAGCTGGCTGCGGGAGAATTTTTGTGATGCATCCAAACATTTATCATGGTGTCATGCGGAGAGTAAAGACAAATCATGGGAACATGCCAAGGCGAGCAGATCAAGGACATGCCCTCGCTTGAAGCAATCAACAGAACGTTAATTGAGTACAATGTCATGATGAATTGGAGGTTCGGGCGGTTGCGACATGACGCCTGCTCTATGCAGGTCCTTGTGATTGATGATCATACATTCCTTCTTGATATCAGGTGAGCCGAAATCACTCCATCCATGGGAGACGAGACGCGCCTGGGTGGTTACCCCTTGATTGGCCATGTAGTCGACCAAATTATTGGCTTTTCTTTTGATAGCATGGAACGTAAGCCCTCTGGCTTCCATGATGCTAGTTTTGATGCGAAGGAGAATACGGTTGAGCCGCCAGCTATGAGAGACCTTGGCCACACTTCGACCATGCTAAAGTTTCCTGCAGGCTTGGGTAGTGACATTTGAGTCTCCTTCGACCTGAAGGGGCCAATATTTGTTCTGCTTGGCAATGACCAAACCCTTAGCCATTACTTGAAGATCAGCCCTATTGTTGGTAGTATGCCCCAGATTTCCATAGTATATCCATAGGATGGAGCCCTGAGAAGTGCGAAAAACACCGCCAAATATAACCTTGCCAGGGTTGTTTTTAGACACCCCATCATAATTGAGCTTGAAAAAAGGTTGGTCTGGGGGCTGCCAGAGAATCAGGGGATCAGGATTGATAGAGTTTGATTGGGAAGAGGAATAAATGAAGGGGGTGGGAAGATTGAGGAGAGAGAGGATTCTATGGTCAACCGAAGAAGGAGGTTACGAGGAATCAGGGAGATTGGAAATGGAGGCAGATTCTCTTAGAGTGGCCTTGATAGTGGTAAGAATATGTTCTTCTTTGGATGAGTGGTTTCTGAAAATTATCGAATTTCGCTCTTTCCAGAGAGCCCAACAGATGATTCCTGAGAGAAGGTTCCAAGCAAGATTGATAAGCGGATGGCTTGAGAAAGCAGGGCACCAATTTTCCAGGGTGCTATGAATGGAGTCAAAAGATCAATCAGAGGTTTTGAAAACCAACAGGATCCAAGACTAGATATTGGAAGCAAAAGGGCAGGTGTTGAGGAGGTGGTTGATCGATTCAGAGTCAGAGAGGCAAAGAATGCAAACTGAAGGGCCTTTGAAACCTTTTTTTTGAAGATTGTCCCACATCAGAATTTTCGTATGCGTGATGAGCCAGAGAAAGAGAGTGATCTTTGGCTAGTGCTTCCTGCTCCATAATCTTTTCCATTTGTTGTCCCCTTTGGTAGAGGTGGGGTTTTGCAGGATGTTGTGTGCTTATTTGATGATAAAATTCCCTACAGGGTTGGAACCCCAACGAAGGATGTCTGGACCGTCTTCTTTTTGAATTTTCCACTTGTTGACCTCCTTAGCAAGAGAGTTTATGGAATGATGGAGGTGTTTAGGAAGAGATTATTTGAGATTCTCCCAGTCCATCCATTCAGAACTTCTGGTAGGTTTCCAGGAGTCTTTTACTTTTATTTTGTTTTGTGCTTCCAAATATTCTTTTGCTAGCCTGTAAATCTCTTTGTCTAGTCTAAGGCTCTGCTCCCAAGCATCATCCCAAAATAGAGCTTGCTAACTGTTTCATATCTCCCAGAAGCAGTGCTCTTGAATTAGCTTTCTGTTTTCCCAAGCTTTATTCCACGTGGGAGAACCTTTAACGCTGCCCGAGAGCCTGATGAGGCAGGCCCAAGGGGTTGTGGGAGCATATTTGGCTTTCCAAAGCATTTCCCGATTGGTGGAAGGTGTGGAAATCCAACACCACCACATTTTAGCCCCCATGGCCTTACCCAAGAGATCAGGATCTCTAAGGCCAAGCCCGCCTTCAAAAATGGGAGTGCACACTTTATCCCAGGCAACCAGAGCCCATTTACCCTTTATGGCTTTTCCTCTCTAGAGGAAGTCCCTTTGAATGGTTCTGATCTGGCTTGAAATGGAGTGAGGAGCTGCAATGGCCGAAATGAGGTAAAGGGCATGGCTTGAAGGACTGATCGAACCAAGATTAATCTACCCAGCAGATTGAGGGCTCTGAAAGTCCAATTGGATATTTTCTTCTTGAGCTTCGAGATGAGAGGTTCCCAGTTCGAGCAAGCAAGAGGCTTGTCAGTGAGGGGAACTCCCAGATATTTAGAGGGGAAGAATATTTTTTGGAAGCCTAGGACGCGGGAAATATGAGTTTGAATGGTAGCAACGGTGTTGAGGAAGAATATTTTGGATTTAGCATGATTGACATCCAATCCCGAGGCTAGAGAGAAATCTTCCAGGATTGTTTTGAAAGTAAGGGATTCTTTAACTAAAGGGATTCCCATAAGGAGCGTATCATCAACAAACTACTGGTGAGTTAAGGGTGGGAGCTGAGGATAGAGCTGAAGGCCTGAGATGAGACCACTGGAGGAAGCAGTCGAAAGGGATCGACCCAACCCTTCTGCTAAAATGATAAAGAGGAAGGGAGAAAGAGGATCCCCCTGGTGGATGCCTCACGAAGGATTGATGATTGAGGTGGGGGATCCGTTAAGGAGGATGGAAAAGAAAGCTCCAAAAACAAGGGCCATGATCCACTTAATGATCTCTTTGTAGAAACCAAAAGCTGCAAGCATAAGTCTGATATACTTCCAATTGATATTATCAAAATATTTTGACATATCCAGTTGGATAAGCATACCTGGTTTGCCTTGATCTTTTAGTGTCTGGATAATTTCTTGAGAGAGAATGATGCTATCCATGATCTGCCGACCTTCCACATAACCCGTTTGGTGTGCCAAGATAAGGAGAGGCAAAAGAGGCTTCATACGGTTGGCCAAAACTTTTGAAATAATCTTGTAGATGACATTACAAAGAGCAATGGGCCTAAACTGCTCTGACGAGTCAGGTCTTTCCGATTTAGGAATGAGAGACAGGAAAGTTGCATTGAGAGAGCACTAGAAAATTTGGTGGAAATTTCGACGGCCAATTCGTCTCTATTCCGACACATAGTCGTCGCAAGAGCGACAGTTCGAGGACGGGCAAAACGTGGTTTACCATACCATCGCAGTTCTAACGCAATTAAAAAGTGTCGCACTATCGACACTTTTTCCGTCGCTTCCAAACAAGCGTCACTCTTCTGACGTTTCCCAATCCGTCGCACTTCCGACCTTTGTAAACTGTCGCACTTCCGACGAAATGTGGTTCGACGTTTTGAACGTCGCTCTTCCGACGTTTGTAAACTCTCACAATTACGACGAAATGTGGTTTGACGTTTTGAACGTCGCTCTTCCGACGTTTTTAAACTGTCGCAATTCCGACGCAGTGTGGTCCGACGTTTTGGACGCCGCTCTTCCGACGGTTGTAAACTGCCACAATTCCGACGAAATGTGGTCCGACGTTTTGGACGTCGCTCTTCCGACGTTTGTAAACTGTTGCAATTCTGACGAAATGTGGTCCGACGTTTTGAACGTCACTCGTCCGACGTTTTTATACTGTCGCTCTTCCGACGTTTCTAATATGTCGTAATTGTTTGGTCAATTTAGTGTGTCGTAAATTGCTGCATTTAATTGTCAATCCGGGAATCGTAAGCTGATGAAGTGTGGTGCACTATATGTGCAAGATAACCTCTTTCTTAACTTTTTGTCGTTTATGGTCTTTCTAAGGTGAAATGGAAATTCTAAAGTGAAAAGCAAGCTTGGTTATATTTGTTCAAGGAAGTGATATCCCCTATAATGATTTACCAATCTCGAAACTTTAAAAGCAAATTGAAATTACAATGACAAAAAAGAAAGTAAACTCGTTGAAATGGAAAGTGTCGGTTAATCTAATGAATCAAAACAAGAAACTAGTGAATATGAAAACTAAACTATTCTTGCTGCCAACTGAACACAAAGGAAACTACGCTTATGGAAATTCAAAATTGCAATGAAATACATCTAAATCAGATTACATCAATTCATTTTAAGACCCTTCATCATTAGACCGAGCTATGACTTGCGGAAGTAATCATAAACAACTTGTATAGCGATTATTTAATTTCGCGAGAAAAGAAACTAATACTAAACTACATTTCATCATGCAGCCCCTCACCATCGATCAGTGTGGTTTTGGAGGATGCTTAGAAGACAATAAGGAAGCGACTTAATATATATAATTTTGCGAAGGAAACTAATACTAAACTACACATTTCATCATGCGGCCCCTCACCATCGGTCAATTTGTGGTTTTCGGAGAGGTAACCGAAGACGCTAAGACGGCACTTAATATATCTAATTTTGCGAAAAAGAAACTAATACTAAACTACACATTTCATCATGCGGCCCTCACCTTGATTAAATTGTGCCAGATGTAGAAAGCGCTGTCGGTAACAATATATCTAATTTTGCAGAAAGGAAACTAATACTAAACTACACATTTCATCATGCAGCCCCTCACCATCAGTCCAGCTGTGGCTTTCGGAGGTAACCGAAGACACTATGAGTAGCTTAATATGTCTAATTTTAACTACTGAATCAGATAAGCAAAACTGAAGTGCACAAGACAAGACTGAAGTTAAACAAAGACTGTGGAAAGAAAACTAGCAGCAGAATAATGTCAGTTTCATATCATTAGCAAAAATACTATGAAAATTCCCCGGGCTGTCTACCTAAAACCTGCACAAGAAAACTGATCAGTGTTTTAACAATCATAAAAACATAAAAGACAGGAATGCAATGGAAATTATAGAAATGTATGAACAGAAATGAAACAACTATGAAATATGAACATGTAATGGGTTATGATACAATGACTGCTTAAAGAAATGAAATGAAAAATATAAACATTAATACACAGAACCTCGGCTGAGCAGGGGCCCTCTACGCAGCTTTGGTAACGATCCTCAACAAAAATTAAGTTATGAAAACAGATTTTTTCACATTAAAAAGCAAGTCATTACAGACTGGTGGTATTACGGCTCAAGGCAGCGTAATCACCACATAACAGAGTACTCACATCAACTCAACAGCTATATCAACTAACAACTATCAACTCCCATTCACTAACTCTACGTGCGTATGCAAACGCTCTTTATAAAGCAACAAAATGTAACTGTCTCCTGAAGTTTATGATAGCAGCCAGCACGTAGACCACTACGGCCACGGATATAGGAGTATGGCCATGTTGGAAAACGGATCTATGGAAGGTGGGCGCTTAAATTCAACTCCAGAACTTTGCACAGATGTCAATTAACCTCCGCAAGCTTGGAAACGGCCGTATGGATGTTTCTATGCCACGAAACAGAGTCCAGCCGACATAGAACTCCACGGTTGACTTCCACGTGGATGGCTTTGACCGCGGCTTTCCTTGACGAATTTCATTGAACCAATAGGACACGAACCATGTCCTTGTCATTCCTAGCCTGCCCATGTGGCTCGTTTCCTTCGTTGACACCTGTAACATTGATTTCCGCAAAATAGCTGCGGAAAGTTGCAGCGGCTGCGGAAAGTGACAAGTTTCCGCAGCTGTATGAACAAAATCTAAATCAAATAGAAAACACACAAACATAATTAAAAACCATGTTAGATACCCTTTTGCACATGATATTGACAATTTTTGGAGGTTTAGATGAGTGAAAGAGATATGGAAAAGTGTATGGAAAAGAGGCAAATTCGGGACTCAACATACCCCCACTGTGAAGGTGTTGCATGTCCTCATGCAACCAAAATTTTGATACTCTCTGTTCAATTCATGTGTCTGGATACTTCAGCCAACACATCTAACCCCCTTCTCTTCTTCTTTGGTACTGCCATCATTCTGGGTTTCTTCATGAGGCACCTGAATTTGATATTCACAAGTGCTCTGCTCAATTTTTGGCATTTCCTTTTTAGCTTTTTATTTTTCTTTTGCCAAATACCCAAATGTAACATAGTATTGTCATGGATAATCTTGTCCAGTTTGCCTTGCTCTTTGAGTGTTTCATTTTCATTTTTGATATGCCGATTCAAAAGCTCAAGCTCAAAAATATCCTGTTTTAATGACTGAACCAAATCATCCTGCAATGTATGAGGCTGAATAGAAGAGGTACTTGGGCCTGTGGCTGCCTTCTCCAAGGATTC
Organism: Pinus albicaulis; assembly: GCA_034641835.2. Lineage (NCBI taxonomy): Eukaryota > Viridiplantae > Streptophyta > Pinopsida > Pinales > Pinaceae > Pinus > Pinus albicaulis. The sequence continues at coordinate 269,246,183 of CM076575.1, read as the reverse complement.
TATATAGTCATAGACCTCCTGCTGTTTGGGGTCTACTTCCGGTGTCTTTTTCATTGGACTGTCCTCAAAATGCTGCAAGGGAGAATTATGTTCAAAATTTGGCTGAGGAGAACTTTCATCAATATTTTGCTGAGAATAAGATGGAGTACGCTCATTGTCTGATTGGGAGTGAAAGGAGTCAGGTTCACTAACTGACTGAAATGGACTATGGTCAGTTGGAGACTGTTTAGATGTCTCTTCACCCAAATCAATGAAATGAGGACCTCTAATTTGTGTTTTTCTCAGTTTTCCCTTAAGCCTGCTGCTTCTCCTCACATGCTGTGGTACTCTACCCTTTTGTTCTTGTTTTCCTGTTTTTGCCTTTTTGGATAGAGATGACTGTTTTTGAAGAAAAATTAATTTCTCAGATAGAATTTGGTGATCTTCTTCTTCAGAAGAAGAAGTTTTATGGACAGCCTCAACAATTTCTTTCCCTTTTGATATTTTTGGCTTCTTAGTTTTGATTTCCTTCTTCTTCCTTTTTACCAATATTTCTTCTCTATCATTTTTCTTCATAGTAATAGTAGAAGTATCTTGGATTTCATCTACTGTTATTTTCCTTCTACTTCTTTTTGCTGTGCTAGCTGCGGGAACTTCCTGTGTAGGAGCATCTTGGGTTTCAACATCCATTTTCTTTCTTCTACTCCTTCTAATTGGATTACCTTCAGGAATTTCCTGAGGTTCTTCAAAGAAGTTTCTAACTAGGAATTGTTCCCATGTATCTTTTCTTTCTTTTAGCTTCTTTTCAATCAAAATTTTTATAAGCCCATGATGATATAAATGAGGCTCTACATCTCCTAGGTGTTTTTGCACAGTCACAGCCATTTTCTTCAAGCTATTGAATAAGAAATAAGGAAGATTGAGAGTTTGGTTTTCAAGGAAATTCATCAATATCCTAGTATGATACATGTACATAGAGCCAAAGCGGCCTTCACATGTGATAAATTTCTGAACAATGAGTAATAAAGTGGCCCATTCATCTATTATTGCATGCACGGGGATTCCTCTTTTGAAAACAGTGATATCCATACCTTGATTTCGGAGGATTGTTCTCCATGCCTCATCACTGATACTTTTGTTTTTGAACCAACGTTCTCCTTCCTGAAGAAGCTCTGTGGCTGCTGCTATTGATGCTTCATTAACCAAAAACTTGAGGTCTCCCACTTCTGCTTACGAGCCATCAAATGATCTTGCAAACGCTTTGGTAACTTCTCTGTGGTAACCCCGGAATTTCTGAATAAAACGCAACCATTTAGCTTTTCTCAACATCTCTTTTGCTTGTGGAAATCCCTCTATGAACTTCGGTCCTTCCGGCTCTGCCCTTAATAATTTTCCCATTTTACTTCTCTGTGCTTCACGGCTTGCCTCTGTGAGGGTTTTAAGCGGAAATGGAACGATGGAATACACGGATTCGAGCACAATGTTGTGGGGACGTTATCACAAAACGGAAATGAGCACCATACACAGAATGGAATAAGACTGTGGGTGAATATACGGGAATGAGAGTGAACAAAAGGAACGGAATGGAGTGAAACAGGGAATGAGAATGAGTAGAGTGAGGTTTTGTAAACACGACAGAGACACGACAAAGAGGTTAACAAAGCATAATGCATTCGGCCGCATTTTGAATTTTTGGTGGCTGTGTCATAAATATGAACACGTTTCAATCAATGATTATAGAGTTATGCGGCTTGTAAGAGTCCTTTGTCAACTCAAATACGTATCATTATCTTCGGTGGGCTATTTGAACATGAGTAAGAGTCGGAATTTCAATAATGAAGCCGTTTGTGAATAAATGCAAGAGGATAACATAGAGATCGTGGAAGGTTACGGACTGTCAATATAATCATTGCGCATTATGGGTAGAGCTCATAGTTTAAAATTACATAAAAATGTGTTTTTTTATACTATTTGAAATAAACTTTATTCATACCTTTGGAATCCTTGCTTTTGCCCTTGGTCTTCAGCTGATTGATCTTCATTAGTGTCTTGAATGTTCCATTGATCCTCTCCTGCATTTTATTTCATGATTTTATGAAAACAACAACTAACTGTACATTCTTTCTGAAAACAGAGTAGTAGTAGCTGCGGAATCTGCTCCTGGCTGCGGAAACTGGAGTCAGCTGCGGAAACAGATGTCAGCTGCGGAAACTGACACAGCTATCACTTGGCTGAAATAGAAATGAACAAATGACAAATGACCAGGTGGAAATGGTCATAAAAAGATTTTTATTGATGGAATGGATGAGATGAAGTGGAATGAAGTGAAATGAAATGAAATGAAATGAAATGAAGTGGAATGAAATGGAGTGGGTGGTGAGATGAAATGAAATAAAAGATAGAATTTTTTTGGAAAATATAGAGTGTCAGGTATCCCTGATTTTCACTCCATATTTTCTGTATAAGACTGCCAATCAATGATTGGTTTTCAGGCTTATACCATTTTTTTTTCTCTTTTTTTTTTTTTTTTTTTTATAACTTGAAAAACAAAAACTAGCTTGGTAGAGAAGAAGGATTCTTCTGTACCAGCCTGATTGCAGAATTTTCTTGAAACAACTTGAAAAAATCCTCTTTAGAGAGTGGCTTATGATAAACTTTCAATCTATGGCCATTCACTAAAAGAGGAGTTTGAAACTCATCAATGGTCTTGATTCTTACAGCTCCATTGTTAAAGACCTTGTAAATCTCATATGGCCCAAGCCAATGAGTCTGAAATTTACCTTGAAAGTCTTTAAACTTGGAGTCAAATAACAATGCCCAATCTCCTTCTTGAAACTTCTTCTCTTTGATATATTTGTCATGCCACTTAGTTCTTTGATATTGAACTAGATCAGTTCTTAGAATTGCTTCTTGTCTGATCTCATCTAGCTCATTCAATTGCTCCATTCTATGCTTTTGAGCTTTTGATAAGTCCATTCCCAACTGAACTGCTATCTTGAAGGTCTTGACTTGGAACTCAATGGGGAACAAGACTTCTTTCCCATAAACAAGTTCATAGGGAGAATGTCTTGTTGTATTCCTCCATGTAGTTCTGTAGGCCCACAAGGCTTCTGGAAGCCTTTCTGCCCAATCTCTTCTATGTAGATGAACAGTTTTGGTAATGATACTTTCAAGAACTTTGTTTGTGGACTCCACTTGACCATTTGCTTGTGTATGGTAAGGAGTAGATTTTCTGTGCTTGATTTTGTATTCTTCCATCAACTTCTCCACCAAATTTGATGTGAATTGGCTCCCCTGATCTGTTACAATTTCTCTTGGAACACCCAAGCGAGTAAAAATATCCTCATAAAGAAAATGAACAACTGAATTTTCAGTAGCAGATACTAATGGTTTAGCTTCTACCCATTTAGTAACATAATCAGTGCAAACCAATATATACTTCTTTTGCTTCGATGGTGGATTAATCGGTCCAATGAAATCTAAAGCCCATTTTTCAAAGGGTTCAATGAGTACCTGTGTTTGCGGTGGCATTTCATTTGAAAGGGTAGGTTTCCCTACTCTTTGGCAGCTATCACACCTTTTGACATATTGTTTTGCATCTTTGAAGAGAGAAGGCCAATAATATCCCAAGGAAAGGATTTTATAGGCCGTCCTTTTGTCCGCAAAGTGTCCGCCGCATGGTTCATCATGACATGCCTTAAGAATATCGGGCATTTCATCTTCCCTGACACATCTTCTGATCACAAGATCTGGCCCTGTTTTAAACAATTCGTTAGAAATCCATGAATATTTTGAACTCTCCTGAATAATCTTTCGTTTTTCTCTTGGAAATAAATGTGAAGGTAGTTTCCCTGTAACCAAATAGTTAGCAATATCTGCATACCAAAGGGTCTTAATAGTTACTGCAAACAAGTATTCATCAGGAAATTTATCTTCTACAGGAGAATCTTCTTTAGTATTCTGAATCCTAGACAAGAAATCAGCTACTGTATTCTGTTTTCCTGGTCTATCCAACACGGTAATATTGAATTCTTGCAAAAGTAAAAGCCATCTTGTCACTCTGCCATTAGTAACAGGTTTGTTCATTAAATATCTAATTGCAGAATGGTCAGTATGAATAAAAGTTTCATAGCCTGTTATGTAATGTCTAAATTTATTAATTGCATGAACAACAGCTAAGAACTCTTTTTCAGTCACAGTATAATTCAACTCTGTAGGAGTCAAATTTTTATTGGTATAATAAATGGCATAAGGAATTAAATATTTTTGACCCAACACAGCTCCAAGAGCTGTATCTGAAGCATCTGTAGAAATATGGAAAGGAAGTTTCCAATTTGGTCCTCTCAAGATAGGTGCTTCAGATATTCTTGTTTTCAAAGTTTCAAAAGCGAATTGACAATCAGGATCCCATTTAAATTCACAGTCTTTTGTAAGCAACTTGAAGAGTGGAGATGCTATTTTAGTGAAGTTTTCTATAAATCTTCTATAGTAACCGGTAAATCCTAGAAAACTTCTAACATCTCTTTGACAATTTGGAATAGGCAACTTGGAGATGACTTCAACTTTTGATCTATCAACCTTAATCCCATCTCCTGAAATATGATGTCCTAAAACAATCCCTTCGGTAAACATCATAAAGCATTTTTCATGGCTTAATGAAAGGTTTGTTTCTTTACATCTTATAAGAACTTTTTTCAAATTTTCTAATGCCTCTTCAAATGAATTACCATAAATTGTAAAATTATCCATATAAACCTCTACACAATCATGGATTAGATCAGAAAAAATTCCTAGTACTGCCCTTTGAAATGTTGCAGGTGCATTACATAACTGAAAAGGAAGCACTCGGTAGGCAAAAGTTCCCCATGGACAAGTAAATGTGGTCTTATCTTGATCTTTAGGTGCTACCTGAATTTGATTATAGCCATTAAAACCATCCAAAAATGAAAAGTACTTTTTACCTGCTAATGTATCTAATACCTGATCGATAAAAGGCAAAGGAAAGTGATCCTTCAAAGTTGCTTTGTTCAACTCCCTGTAATCAATGCATACTCTCCATTTACCATTCTTTTTAGGTACTATAACCAAAGGAGAAACCCATCGGCTATCTGAAATTGGATAAATGAAGTTTACATTGAGAAGTTTTTTGGAGCTCTTCTTTCACTATCTCCCTAAGATTTGGATTCATCCTTCTTTGAGGTTGTCTGATTGGTCTACTGTTTTCCTCAATATAGATATGATGGATGCAAGTCTTAGGATCAATACCCTTCATGTCAGTATACTCCCATGCAAATGCAATAGAATGTTTTTGCAAGATTCTGGTTAGTTCTTCTTGTTGTGACTTCTCCAGATGTTTGTTGATATTCAATGTCTTTTCTGGAAAAATCTCAAAAACAGAATTACCAAATTCTTCCATAGAGTAAAGAGACATTTGTCTTGATGATAAATATTCTATGTCAGATTCCAACTGAAATTGTGTGGGGTCATATTCTGAAGTTACTTCAAAATTTTCTAATGTGTTCAGAATTTGACTATCCTCACTAATCTCAGAAATGGTAAAGACAGGTTGTATATTGTTCTCATCATCGACCCATTCATTGTCTCCTATTTCTGTAATTGCTCTTGCGGGAGGATACAAATTGAATTTCTTTGTCGAATTACCATTAGAAATGTACATGTCTCCAGATCTACAACTAATAAAAGCATCAGCTGTGGCCAGCCAAGGTCTTCCTAAGATAATTGGATGTCCTCCTAGATTGCTTTTGGGAGTCAAAATCATAAAGTCTATTGGATATTCCCAAGAATCTAAGGAGACTGAAATATCTTCTAATACACCATCTGGTTTAATAACCGATCGATCTGCAAGTTGCAATAAAGTAGGTGTAAAAAGAAGGTTAGGAAGTTTTAACTGTTCCATAGTTTGTCTACTCATAATGTTGATAGCAACCCCTAAGTCAATCAATGTGTTTGGAATTTCTATCCCATTTATATGTGTCTTGACAATTGGACTTCCTGGATCTACATATTTCTGCATGGCAATTTTTCCCATCATAATGTCTGCAATCTTTCCTACCAGGTGGATTCTTCTTGTGTCCTTTAGCTTCCTTCCTGGTCTTTTGAAACTCAACTCCTTTATGGTTTTTTGCTAGAATAGGAATTTCTCGAATGGCTTGTAGCAATGGAATCTTGATACAAACATTCTTCAATTCATCTAGAAAGTCATAGTTAGGCAACAAAATTTGTTTTTCCACCCCCTTATCAATTCGTAGTCTTTCCGGAAAAGGAGGTGTAGATGAAGATACAGGTTGCTCAACTATAGGAGTTGTGGATGCTAGCTTTTCTTTTTCTTTTTGAATTTTTGAATTTTTGAATTTTGAAGAGATTCTTCCTCAGAACCCTTATTGACTTGAAGAGAGTCCTCCTCAGAGGTATCTTGCTCTTGAATGTCTATAGAAGGTTTTTCTAAAACTCTACCAGATCTGAGTTGTACATCGTTGAGAGGAGCAATCATATAGGTAGGAAATTGTTGTCCTTCTACCATATAAGTAGTTTGAGGATTCTTATTGTTAGGATTTGGCAATGGCTGAGCTGGAAGTTGATTTGTCTTTTGTTGGTATGGGAGCATGAGTTGAGGATTTGTATTTTGTTGAGAAGGTTGATGTTGTGGAAATGGCAATGGAAGTTGTTGTGGATTTTGGCTTGGAAATTGTGGAGCTTGTTGGTTTTGAAAAGATGGAGGATATTGATAAAATTGAGCAAATCTCCCATAAGGATTTTGCATCCCTTGTACCCATGGTTGATATGAATTTTGATGTTGGGGCCAAGGTTGTTGCCAAGGAGTCCAATTTGGTGGGGTTTGAAGATTCATAGGGTTATTAAACCCTTGAGATTGTTGTCCCTGCCAAGGTCTCCTTGCGACAAAACAGAGAGACTCTATTGAATTTGGATCTTCTTGAAAAAAAGCTTTGAGTCCGGGGATTGAAGGACAATCCTTGATTTCATGATTTTCTGAGCAAATCATACATGTTTCTACAACTTTTGCATCCAAGGGACATTCCCTTAAAGCATGTTTCTTTCTACATTTCGGACAAAAGATGGCTAAAGCATCTGTTTCTGCTTTCTGCTTGTTTTGGATTTTAAGGGTGTCTAGTTGTTCACTAAGACCCCTAAGATATCAGTTTTAAACTCATCAAGCATATTACCAATCTTTGTCCTACTTACTGATCCAGTTGCAGATTTGTTAGCCCTAATAAGAGAAGAATCCCTAGGCCCTTTTCCAGTTTTAGATCTTCCCCTTGAGAATTGGATACATAGTTCTGTTATATCATGAAATGGGAGTTGAGAAATGTCTCCTTTACCCATCATGTTTAAAATGTCTCTCCATTCATCTCTAATGGCTTTTAATAGGAGGGCTTTCAAGGTTTCATTATCTAAGTTGCTCATCTTTGCTCTTTTCAAGTTGTATTGAAATCTTTCAATTAAGTCTTCCAAATTTTCATCTTCTTTTTGCATCATTTTGAATTCCTCATCCTTGTGATTGGTGGGCATACAATAGTCCAAGTATCTATCCAAAAATTTTTGTTTCATATCATTCCAAGTCCTGATAGATTGAGTGGCTAATCCCATGAACCATTTCAAAGCAGATCCCTTCAAATTTGAAGGAAATAGTTTGAGTTTTTGAGAATCTTCCATATAGTCATAAGTTCGGAACACTACTTCAAACTCAAACAGAAATGTTTCAGGATCCTCACTTCGTAATCCATAAAAGTTAGGGAGAACAGATGGTGAAATATTTTTCATTGTTGCATGAGTTTCCTCATCAACTGTAGGGAATCCAAGAAAATCGTCCCTATTTCTACCGTTATTTCCTTCACCATTGTTATCTTCATTATCTCCTCCTCCTCTACCTCCACCTCTATTTATTACTTCCTCTACCATGATAGCTTCTTTAGAGTCCTTATAGTCCTCTAGTTCTTCTACCAAGGAAGGATGAGAGAAAGTCTCTTTGTTGACTAAGTGGGTTTTAGTAGGTGGTGTAGGAGAATCCTCTAATTCAGCTGTTCCTTGACTTCCAAAAATCTTAAAGCTAGGGGTAGATGATGGTGAATCTGGTCTATGCCTTGAAGAAGATGGAGTTATGAAAATCGAACTCTTGGCTTTAGCTATAAACCTTCCCCTAGAATCTCTTGCTCTATGCATGTCATTTTTTTTATATTTTTTTTTAACAAAAGTTGGGCTAATAATTCTCTTTCTGATCTTCCAGATCACACTAGGTGCAAGAAGAGAGCATACTTAAGAAATTACTAAACCAATAACTCTCTTTTCTGATCCTCTAGATCACACTAGGTGCAAGAGGAGAGCATACTTCAAGAAGTTATCAAGTTTTCCCTTATTTTATGATTTTATGTGTTTTTTTTTTTTAAGAAATTGGCTACCTAGTTACACTTCCCCGGCAACGGCGCCAAAATGTTTGGTCAATTTAGTGTGTCCTAAATTGCGGCATTTAATTGTCAATCCGGGAATCGTAAGCTGATGAAGTGCGGCGCACTATATGTGCAAGATAACCTCTTTCTTAACTTTTTGTCGTTTATGGTCTTTCTAAGGTGAAATGGAAATTCTAAAGTGAAAAGCAAGCTTGGTTATATTTGTTCAAGGAAGTGATATCCCCTATAATGATTTACCAATCTCGAAACTTTAAAAGCAAATTGAAATTACAATGACAAAAGAAAGTAAACTTCTGAAATGGAAAGTGCTGTTAATCTAATGAATCAAAACAAGAAACTAGTGAATATGAAAACTAAACTATTCTTTCTACCAATTGAACACAAAAGAAACTACGCTTATGGAAATTCAAAATTGCAATGAAATAAATCTAAATCAGATTACATCAATTCATTTTCTGACCCTTCATCATTAGACCAGCTATGACTTGCGGAAGTAATCATAAACAACTTGTGTAACTGATTATTTAATTTGTAGAAAAGAAACTAATACTAAACTACACATTTCATCATGCAGCCCCTCACCATCAGTCCAGCTGTGGCTTTCGGAGGTAACCGAAGACGCTAAGAGCAGCTTAATATATCTAATTTTGCGAAGGAAACTAATACTAAACTACACATTTCATCATCGGCCCACTCACCCTCGATCCAGTTGGTTTTGGATGTACCCGAAAGACGCTAAGAACGACTTAATATATCTAATTTTGCGAAAGGAAACTAATACTAAACTACACATTTCATCATACGGCCCCTCACCATCAGTCCAGCTGTGGCTTTCGGAGGTAACTGAAGACGCTAAGAGCAGCTTAATATATCTAATTTTGCAGAAAGGAAACTAATACTAAACTACACATTTCATCATGCAGCCCCTCACCATCAGTCCAGCTGTGGCTTTCGGAGGTAGCTGAAGACACTATGAGTAGCTTAATATGTCTAATTTTAACTACTGAATCAGATAAGAAAAACTGAAGTGCACAAGACAAGACTGAAGTTAAACAAAGACTGTGGAAAGAAAACTAGCAGCAGAATAATGTCAGTTTCATATCATTAGTAAAAATACTATGAAAATGCCCCGGGCTGTCTACCTAAAACCTGCACAAGAAAACTGATCAGTGTTTTAACAATCATAAAAACATAAAAGACAGGAATGCAATGGAAATTACAGAAATGTATGAACAGAAATGAAACAACTATGAAATATGAACATGTAATAGGTTATGATACAATGACTGCTTAAAGAAATGAAATGAAAAATATAAACATTAATACACAAAACCTCGGCTGAGCAGGGGCCCTCTACGCAGCTTTGGTAACGATCCTCAACACAAATTAAGTTATGAAAACAGAGTTTTTCACATTAAAAAGCAAGTCATTACAGATTGGTGGTATTACGGCTCAAGGCAGCGTAATCACCACATAACAGAGTACGCACATCAACTCAACAGCTATATCAACTAACAACTATCAACTCACATTCACTAACTCTACGTGCGTATGCAAACGCTCTTTATAAAGCAACAAAATGTAACTGTCTCCTGAAGTTTATGATAGCAGCCAGCACGTAGACCACTAAGGCCATGGATATAGGAGTATGGCCATGTTGGAAAACGGATCTATGGAAGGTGGGCGCTTGAATTCAACTCCAGAACTTTGCACAGATGTCAATTAACCTCCACAAGCTTGGAAACGGCCGTATGGATGTTTATATGCCACGAAACAGAGTCCAGCCGACATAGAACTCCATAGTTGACTTCCACGTGGATGGCTTTGACAGCGGCTTTCTTTGACGAATTTACTTGAACCAATAGGACACGAACCATGTCCTCGTCATTCCTAGCCTGCCCATGTGGCTCGTTTCCTTCGTTGACACCTGTAACATTGATTTCCACAAAATAGCTGCGGAAAGTTGCAGCGGCTGCGGAAAGTGACAAGTTTCCGCAGCTGTATGAACAAAATCTAAATCAAATAGAAAACACACAAACATAATTTAAAAACCATGTTAGATACCCTTTTTCACATGATATTGACAATTTTGGAGGTTTAGATGAGTGAAAGAGATATGGAAAAGTGTATGGAAAAGAGGCAAATTCGGGACTCAATAGTAATTCCGACGCTTACAAGGCGTCGGTATAGCGACGGCAGGTTCAATTTTTTATTTTTATTTTTAAATGAAACTTTAAAAGAGGAAAAATGATGGTTTGAATATATTATATGAAGTAAAACATTTTCACATCTGAAGATTGGAACCCAAATATCCATCCAGAAAATATGAAGTCCCACCCCAGACAATGATAGAAAAATACCCCATGTCACATACAGGGACATGATATAAAACCCAGTAACGATCCACATGGAGATTATCGACAATCTAAGAAAGCATCCAAATATGCCCGAGGCATCTATAAGAAAGTGAAATAGCAGTATGTAGAATAGTAAAGCAACAGATAGAGTACCGACGTCCATTGCTCCAAATACAAATTAAAGTACCCAAAACCCTGCAACAGAGAAAAACGCTAATCATAATCATGTGAGGAGTGTGATATGTCCAAAATATAAAAAGACCATCAGACCATATCAATGAACCAGCAACATAGACCAGCATCGCTAGTTTTGAAGGCAGAGTGATAAAGATTAATCATTTTTTTTTTCACAAGAGAAAAAACGTTGTTTTGAATATATTATATGAAGTAAAACAGTCCATGAAGTCATTACATTTTCACATCTGAAGATTGGAACCCAAATATCCATCCAGAAAAGTGGAAGTCCCACCCCAGACAGTGATAGAAAAATACCCCATGTCACATACGGGGACTTGATATAAAACCCAGTAACGGTCCACATGGAGATTATCGACAATCTGAGAAAGCATCCAAATATGCCCGAGGCATCTATAAGAAAGTGAAATAGCAGTATGTAGAATAGTAAAGCAACAGATAGAGTACCGACGTCCATTGTTCCAAATACAAATTAAAGTACCCAAAATCCTTGAGCAGAGAAAAACGCTAATCATGTGAGGAGTGTGATATGTCCCAAATATAAAAATACCATGAGACCATATCAATAAACCAGCAACATAGACCAGCATCGCTAGTTTTGAAGGCAGAGTGATAAACATTAATCATTTTTTTTTCACAAGAGAAAAAAAGTTGTTTTGAATATATTATATGAAGTAAAACAGTCCATGAAGTTATTACATTTTCACATCTGAAGATTGGAACCCAAATATCCATCCAGAAAAGTGGAAGTCCCACCCCAGACAGTGATAGAAAAATACTCCATGTCACATACAGGGACTTGATATAAAACCTAGTAACGGTCCACATGGAGATTATCGACAATCTGAGAAAGCATCCAAATATGCCCGAGGCATCTATAAGAAAGTGAAATAGCAGTATGTAGAATAGTAAAGCAACAGATAGAATATCGACGTCCATTGTTCCAAATACAAATTAAAGTACCCAAAATCCTTGAACAGAGAAAAACGCTAATCATGTGAGGAGTGTGATATGTCCAAAATATAAAAAGACCATCATACCATATCAATAAACCAGCAACATAGACTAGCATCACTAGTTTTGAAGGCAGAGTGATAAACATTAATCATTTTTTTTCACAAGAGAAAAAATGTTGTTTTGAATATATTATATGAAGTAAAACAGTCCATGAAAAATGTTGTTTTATAGACACATGAATCCTGTAAAAAGTCTCTAGCATCAATTCATCATCCAGCAAGCCACAAAGAAATTTCTCCAACAGTACTTTATTCCGAAAAAGTCAATGTTACTGCAAATTATATGAATCCACACTTACTACTCCAATTGATGGAGTATTTATACAAAAAATCATACAAAATATCTCATAACAAATTGAGATATTATCTAGGATAACTAATAAGTATTTTACAACAATATAGAGACAGATGGTCTCGTAGATAAGAAAAATGATAACTGATGTTGTGCTATTTCCTTCTTTTAAGAATGTGCTGGAGGCAGGCCCTATATCTTGGCTTCTTGTTGTCCTCTTCAGTAATTCTATGTTGATTATTTCGTTTCACTGATACTCTTTAACTGCTCTGATACTCTTTGACCTTTGTTCATCCTTTTATCCTTTTTATCATGATATACAGTGGTAAATAGGCAAAAATTTATGTAAGCATAATTTTTTACAAAAGTTCCATCATTTCTTCCCACCATTGAACTTCTGGCACTCTGGTCCTTTGCAACTTTCTTAGTGTTTCATCAGCCTCAGTATATCTGAAGAAATTAGGCTGATTTGGGAACAAATGATTTACGTCATGCTCAAGATAAAATAAATTCTCCAATCTGTCATGAAGGTTTTTCCCTGTAGGCAATGTTGCTGTTGATGAACTGGTTGAAGAACTAGCTTGATTATCAGCATATTTGTCCAATTTTTCAACATAACTATCAAGGTCCATTAGCTTATCTTTTGCAACTATAGGACTTGGCAATCCTCTATTTAACAAAATATTCAATCTTTCTCTGAAGGCAATGATTTCTTCTTGCATATCTGAGCACCTTCGTTCTAAATTCTATACCAAAGTTCTTTTAGTAAAAACTCTCTTTATTTCCAGAATTGTTTCGGTCCTGTCCTAAATACCAATTTTTGCAAGTTGATTCTTAGTCTGAGTATTTAAAAAATGTATAAGTCTATTGGCCTCTTCTGGCATATTTCCAAACTCTTGTCTTGATCTCTCAATCTCATCCAGAGGAAATTTAACTAAGTTATTATGTTCATCCATTATTTGAATTGAGGACCAAACATCCTTTATTGATTGAATGATATTATCCCAAAGAATATCATTCATTTCTTTTAAAGGTTTCTCCAATGTGAGATCCTTTTCCAATGCTTTGACTGTTTTTTCTAATTTGTTCACTTCTCTTGTTTTATCAGCAACACTCATTTTTGAAATATCATATTTATGTTCTAGAGTGGCCAATTGTTCCTTTTTTTTGTGAAGCTCTATGGCCTGAAGTTTCATATCTTCCATTGACTTTGTTAATTCATCAGTGTTCAAATTTGCAGTGTTGCTCTGTGACAATTCTGCTGGCTGACCTGTTGTTGTTGTACCTGTCACTACTCCTGCTGTAGATACTGGAATATTTTCCTGCTTATCTTTTAATGCATTCTCAAGCTCTTTTTCAGTTACAGTAAGTTTCTCATTCAAATTTAAGAGCAAATCCATTAGTTCTTCCTCATAATTTTGTTTGATGATTTCTGCAGTCTGTGGATGTCTTGAGGCCGGTAACTTTAATTGTTTTCTCAGAGCTGTAATATCATCATCTTTTCTCTTGATCAAAGCTTCAATACCTTTCACATCTTTAGGATTATGACCCAAACCAATGATTATTTCCTCTAAAGTTTTGATTCTATTAACCTTAGCCTGGGAGGAGGCTTTTTCAAGCTGCAACTGTGTATTAGTATTACCCAAAGAATCCTGCAACTTATGGGTCATCATTGATTTATCCGTCAGAGTAGAATAAATCATCTCACCTGTTTTCTTGTGTAGCTCAATTTGATCTAAAGGATGGATATCCTTTGCTAAGACTTCAAAATTAGTCCTAACGTAATCTGCAGCTGTCTAAGGCTGCTGCACCTTGGGCTTCAAATGGCTCATTAACATCTTACCCTATTGGATGTCATAAGCTGACATCAATCTTTCTTGATTTTTCGGAGTCATCTTCAAAAATTGGTTGTACACTTGAAGTCTAAGTGGATCGTTCCTGGCCTTTATATTGATGAATGTTCTTTTGATGTCCCAGGCAGTTTTTACTGGAGGTTTGAAAGAAGATATTTCTGCACTTTGTTGCCTCTGTATTCCTTTTTTTTTTAAATTAATGGATGTCCCACTACCTGTACCTGTTTGTTGAATGTCTTCTCTTCCCTGGTTGTCAGGGATTTCCTGAAATGATTCATCTTCTGGAAGGGGAGTTAATTTCTACCTTTTAACATCTTGTTGTTAAGAAGAGCCACCAATAGGAGTAGTTGTTTCAGCCTCTCTCTTTTTTCCCTTTTCTATATTCAGAGGAGTTTGTAAAATAGAAATTTCTGGCTCACTGATCTGAGTAGGAGGAATTTTTCCTTGACCTTGTTCTTTAGAAGTCTCTAGTTGCTCTGTCATTATGAATTTTTCAATTATTTGTATATCAGACTCCTTTTCTTTTCCTTTAGATTCTAATGCTACTGTACTAATCTCCTGCCAATTTTGTTGTAAAGACCTGGCTAAAGAAGATCCCTGCACCTGTCCAAAATATTCTAGGTCAAGTATCTTTTCAAGATCTTTCATTACATTTTCAACATTGACCTGCTCACTATCTTTTTCAACCAATGTCCCTTCTGTCCATTCATCCATATTACCATATTATTCTATTTATGGGATTCTTTGATGGATGTATGGTGACAGTTTATTTTTCATTCTTCTATCACAGATAAAGTTGTTTGGATCATAAGGCACCCAGTAGAAACTCTTTTGTAGTCTGAGATTGTCTTCTAAAATCCTTTCGGCTTCCTTTCCAGCTTCCCTAGAGTTACAAATGAAGGGACCTAATTGGCTCTTGATCCTGAGTTGAGACTTTTTCTTTGCATTGCAAAAATGAATTATATTTGAATTATTCATCTGCTTGAAATATTCTAATGCAAAGAGTCTCATTGGGACATACTTGGGCAGTTTGAATGGGCATAATTCACATCCATATATCCCGATCTCTGTGTAGTTTTGATATAGGTACCAGTCACCTATCTTATACTGCTTTGAGAGCTGAAGGATTTTCTTGATTTCATTGTTAATTCTAGGAGGAGAGACTCCTGTCAACAAGGTAGTTGCAGGATGAACAAAAAGGTCGACAAACTCATTATAGGAATAAGGAGAATCAGAGGAATTGTGAGTAATGGCAGGCCAAAAGATGACTGACCTAGGATTCCCTTTGGCATCAAGTTTCTTAACATAAAAAGGGAAATTTTCTGACTGAAAGTAAATCATGAGATGATATATGACAGAAGAATACTTAAATACTCTCTCATTCTCAAATCTCATGAACTGATCATAGATTTTGTCAGCAATATAAGATGCAAAATCATACTTGACAGCAGGAGGCTGTCCAGGGGTAAAAATGGATAGCAATACTAGGGTTAACTGATCAACATACTCACTAGTATTGAAGCCCATTATGGAATATATCATGTTTAAAATAAGTCTACCCTCATCAGTAAAGAAAGTATAACCATAAGGGGGAGGGTTTTTAGGCTGATGCTCTGGTAACATGAAGGTTTGGCATAGGCAGTTTAACTCTTCATGGGATAACTTAGTAGATTTCTCAAGTAATTCAGCCATGGACAGGGGAGTGAGAGCTTGACCAGGTTGGAATTGTAGCATTTCATTTATGAACTGAGCAGTTATTGGGAAAAGGACATTTTGACTTGGGGATAAAACTGCTCGTTGGTTGGGATCATAATTTGCGTAGCAATAATGGATTAACTCAGGAAAAATATGGACTGAGGGGAGAAGGTACATAGGAAGATTTGATTCCCAAAGTCCAAAGATGTCAGAACCATTCAAATAATTGTCTCTGCAGCGGAAAAATATTTGAAGAGGATTCTCACTGAGACGCAAGTCCTTAATTTGAAAATCCATATCGGCTAAAGGCAAATAATCCAAGTCCTTGTGAGGGGCATTGATGGGAACGACATTCAGAGCTACAGGAACTTCCATTTCTGGTTCTTGTGGATTCAGAAATGGAATTTTGGGGTTTTTGTGGAAAAGGGGCACAATTACCAGTTTTGGGAATATAATTGCAGTTCTGGGAACGAAAAATACCAAACTGAACTTCTTTTCAAACCTTAGTGCAGAATTAAAACCAAAACCAGGATTTTTTACAGAGTTTAGCGGGGAATTGGAATAAATACATGTTTACGGGAAATGAAACATGTTTAAACAGGCGCTAGTTATGACAAAAGAACCCTGAAATACTCAGCTTCAATTCTCTTCAGCAAGGTAACGGTCAGCAAGCGTTAACAGTTGGTTTTTGAATTTTGTTGCATGGAAGACTGGCTAGCGCACAGAACAATGAAAATGACGCAGACGCAATTTGTTTCATTTACAAAGTTAAAAGGGTGGCAGGTTTTGATTGATGACGTCAGCATGTACGATGGTTTTGTCACAGAAGGATAGGAGCGGATCTTTGTTTGGGCCGCTCGCGCAGTGGAAATCCGGACCCGAAAAAGATTAGGGCAAATTTGATAAGAAATTCGTGTCACAACTCTCCCTCCGTACGCCAGCCCAACTTCGGACCCGAAAAATATTAGGGCGGAATTCATTTGGTTTTCGCGTCACAAAATTGGCCGACTTCAGCAGGCTATTTTGGAACGCGAATTTGGTTTGAATTATGGTTTATCGCCGTTTGAAGTCCGGCGGGCTCGACTTAAGAACAATTTTGTTTGATCCCATCTTATAAAATTTGTGTTGGTTTTCTTTGATAATACACATGTTTATAATAAATCATGGGAATACCATACTAGTAAACATGTGGAAAAGTTATATAAATTATTGAGAACAATCATTTTTATGTAAAAATATCCAAATGTGCTTTTGGGAAATAAGAATTTGAGTATTTGGTTCATATTGTTTTAAAGGAATGAGTGAAGTTGGAGCCTCAAAAGATGCAAGCTATTAAAAAATGACCTATTCCTAAGAAAATCAAGGTTCTTAGAAGATTTTTTAGACTTACATGATATTATTGATCATTTTTTAAGAATTATGCATGCATTTCAAGTCCACTCACATATCTCTTGAAAAAAATATCATTTATATGGAATGATGAGGCTACTTTGGCATTCTCTCTTTTAATGGATGCCATGTCTTCTACACCAACATCGGTTGCACCTACTTTTGGTAAAACATTCATAGTAGAGTGTGAGGCACTAGGACAAGGAATTTACGTAAGATTAACACAATAAGGGATATCATTGGCTTTTAAAAGCAAGGAATTCAAAGAAAATATTTGGTGAAATCTACGTATGAAAAATAAATGGAAGCAATATTACATGCAATAAAAAATGGGGATAGTATATCACTGGGAGGTGCTTTAAAGTCAAGATATACCATGATAGCATAAAGTATTTTTTGAAGCTATGGATTTCATTGGAAGATTAACAAAAATGAGGAGAAAAAATGCAAAGTTTTAATTTTGAGATAATCTGCAAAAAGGGTAAGGAAAATTTAGTACATAATGCTCTTTCTAAAATAGAAGAGGCATAAAATTTATATCCAATTACATTTTCTATTCCTAGGTGGCTAGAAGAAGTTTTCCATAATGGAAAAATGACAATAGTACTAAACAAAAACTAAAATTTATAAAGGATGGGATGAACTCTATGGAGCATTGGGAGTGAAAGAGAGATATACTTTGGTGCAAATGTCGAATATTTTTATGCACGCAAGCATATTTGAATAAAAAAATATTAAGGGAGTCCCATGTCTCTCTGATGGTAGGACACGGGGTTCCTTAAAACATCTCAAAGGATCAAAAAATATATTTTTGGAAGGAATGAAGAAAGATATTCAAAATTTTGTAAGAGAAGGTCAGGTTTGCATAATAAATAAAAGAGAGATAGTAAAATCTCTAGGGTTACTTCAACCATTCCACATACATATTCAAAGACTAGAAGATATATCGATAGACTTTATTACGGGGTTACTGAAATATAAAGGTAAGTATTACATTTTTGTGGTCATTTATATAGACAAATTTTGTAGATTTTTTTTGTAGAGCTCAAAGTACATAAACAACAAGCCAAGTGGCAGAAGTGTCCGTGAAAGAAATTCATAGTCTTCATGGTTTTCCTAAAATAATAGTAACAATAAACTTTTGGAAATAATTATTTAATATGAGTGGAGAAACACTAGCTGCCATGAGTTCTACATATCAAACACAATCAAATGGTCAAACAAAAATAGTTAACAAATGTTTTTAAGGTTATCTACAATGTTCCTCTTTAGAAAAGCAATCTTAATGGATGAAGTGGGTTCCTCAAGGAAGAATGGTAATATGATACTATCATACTACCTATCACACATCTACTAAAATTTCCCCATTTAAGACCCTTTATGGATATCCAACTCCTAGTATCTCATACTTTTTGCAAGATAAGTCCAAAGTATAGGAAACAGAGTCACATATGGAAAATACTAAAGAAACTTTGAAAATTATTATGGAAAACCTTCAAATGACATGAAACATGATAAAACAACAAGGGAACAACATTGAAGTGAAAGATAATTTTAGGAGGGTAATTGGGTATTTTTTAGATTATAGCATTATAAGCAATCTTCATTCAAGAAAAAGAAGAATAAAGAATTAGCTCAAAAATGCAATGTGGAAAAAGTCGAAGTCGGGATTAAATCGGCAAGGGTCCAAAAGTTGAAATACTCGATAAATTCGGGATTTTTTGAAAAAGTCGGCAAAAATTCGGCAAAACTAAAAAAATACAAAAATATTCATTTTTGGAAAAAATCCTGATTTTTTCAAAAAAAATTAAAAAATTATTAAAGAAACTACCTCACTCAAGATTTTTTCGAAAAATTCGGCAAAAAGTCGGGACTTCGAGGATAAAATTGTGACTTTTTCAGGGATGAAAAAGTCGGCAAAAAGTCGGCCAATAAAGTCGGCTCCGGGAAAAATTCGGGATTTTTTCAAAAAGTCAGGACTTTTTGCTGACTTTTTCCACACTGCAAAACTGTTATGGCCCTAAATAATTATTCATATGATTGCACAAGTTGTATAGAAGTTATATTTTCCTTCTTCTTGCATTCATAAGGTTTTTCATGTATCTTTCCTAAAAAAGGTTTTGGGAAAAAATATGCCAATGTAAATAGAACTTCCAAAATTAGATGAAGAATGAAAGTTGATTCTTGAACCACAAAAAGTTATAGATAAGCATTCTGTATCTCTTTTACATATAACCATTATGAAGTACCTAATCAAGTGGAAAAATATTCCTCTAGAAGAAGGTACATGGTAAAATGATCAATTCATGATGAAATACCCACGGCTAAAGGGTTCGTTTGAAGTTTTGACAAAGGTTTTGTTATATGTTTTATATAACGCGTGGCGGAATAGTTTTATTATTTGTTAAGGTCCCACACAGTGATCAAATTTTAAGGGCAGGTCCGAATTTCAATTAGAATGGCATATATCTATGTCGCCCTTCCATAATGAAAAGCTTTAAAAAAAAACTTTTCAATTGACCACAATAAATTATTTTTACATTTCATTTTCAGAAAGACAAAACCATCAATCTTTATATTAATAAAAGACTGTTACATATACAACAATGAAGAAGGCTCCATCTTTCTTTGCTTAAATATCTCATTGGCAATGTCAACATAAGTCTTGAAGACACTATTATAAGAATTTGGATACATACCACCGGGATATAGGAGATTCTTATGTGTCAGATTGTGTAATGCAATTTTGACTTTGTCTCACAAGGAGCGGCAGCATGGAGGTCTGGATTTTTCTTATAGAACTTTTTTATTATTATTTGAAACGTTGTTTATAGATATGAAGACAACAATGAAATTATGAGCATGGTGGACAATTAGTCAAGCTCATGATGCCAAACCATGATGATGTAAGTTTGGAATTTAACATTTTTACATATTAAAGACAAATAGTCAAAATCACTAACAACTTAGTATGCCATAATTAATAATCATTCCCTGTTCACTTTTGTTAATAGGTTTATGTCACACGATGATGCAGGGGCATTAGGCACTAGCCAGCAATGTAGGAGGTTTTTTCCACATGTTGTGGCTAGGAGGGTTCGAAAACATTTGAGTTGTAACAGTTAGGTGCCAATACCTCAGTTGACTGTATTACTTAGACTAGTTAGAGTTGTAGGAGTCGAACAGTTTCAGTTAGTTGAATTATTATAATTAGACCTTTTGATTTCTAGAATGGTCCTCTCAGAGGAACCGAAGAGCCATATTTTATGTATATAAATTGTAATTCCTCATATGAATAAAAGTAGAGAGGGAAGAGGAGAGTAGAGAGGGGATTTCTGCAATAAACCTTTGTGTGTGAACAATTGTTTCCAGTTAAATGATTTCCAAGCTTAGTTGCCATTGAATTATCTCGAACTGCTAATTGTGAAGAATTGTTTAACTGTGAGGCGATTGGGTACTGATAATTCCATTCTTCTGTCTTTGAATTCCCGTAAATTGTTGGATAACCCTATGAACTCACCCCACCCGAAGGCGAGGTCTGTGTAGAGAACCGGGGTCGTGAACACTATTCAAATATAAAAATCCCGCTTAATAAAGAGACAATATTGTTGTGCTTTCGGAACCTGACCCGAGGATTGGACATGAGTTAACAAACAAAAGGATAGCGGAACCAGACTTGCACCCGTGGTCAAGCCCTCTACCAAAACCACGAGCGGAATCACAAAAGCGGGTTGCCCATATCGCACCGCTTTTGCGGAGTAGGCGGTATTTCCTATTCGCGAGCGATTCCATAGGGAATGTGACACATGGTGAAGTGACCCCCGAAAAACCACTGTTTAACCCGCGCCATCGCACGTTAAAGCCCGACGTTGGAAGCCGAGCGAAATTTCCAAGAGTCGTTGATTTGGAGAAGGGCCATTGGACGGGGGTCGCACGTTGAACTTTCCCGGAGGTTAACTAAGGTGTGCGGAGGATAGCCAGGTACGATACGAGTGTTTGATTGGTTATTGATATATATAGGTGGGGCCGGAGTATAATGAAATTGTATAATTAAACGATTGGCGGATAATTAGCATAAGTCTGGAGCGTGATTGTTGCAAGGCTGGGTGGTGAAATATAGAGCCGAAAGTTCATTACAAGTTATTTATTTAAAAAGAAACGTGGAGTATAAATACAAAGTGTTGAAAGTTAAACATAGGTTATAAGGCTTGGTGATAATATAAAGTCGGGAATATAAATTAAAGTCCAACCATTGTGGATAGTATTTATTTATCAAATTCTACGAATTTGATAAATAAACCCAAAGAAAGAAGAAGTCAATTAAGACTCAGGATGGAGGAAAAGAACGGGGTAAACCAAGGGAAAATGCTGACAGAGCGATTGTAGACACACCAGCTCTCCTTAGGGGTCCAATTTCAGTTTTGTTGCGTCACACGATGATCTCTCTTCTCTGGCATTTACTTGTATTGAAGATCACTATTCTAGGAATAAGGAGTTATTTTCTCCAAAAATAACCCTAGCCAAACATTGACAATTCATCAAGGATATCTTTCTATGCTTCATAAGTACATATGTTCTACTTCTAAATCATGTCTTGGAAGTGGTTGTTTTGCTGGAAATTATTCACCAGTTGGTTTCATACCAAAGTCTTTTTCACATTTTTAGCATCCAATACATGAAAAATATAATGGTTTAAAACAACATAAATATTTGAAATTTTGCAAGAATTGTCTGGCACACTTTGAATATGAATTTTGAAGTCAAGTGCATGATGATGTATAGGATCAAGCGTCATTTTGAATACCAAAAGTTTCACAAGAAACTTCTCAACATGCTACCCTGCAGTAAGGATTAAATGACAATATTGCATCAATTATTTCCATAATAAAAGTGCACCTCGGCCATAAGACTAAACAACTAAAAATGTTGTAGATATAACAAGACCACACAATCAAATGTATTCCACAAGGCCAATACTGTATGAAAAATGAAAAGGAGTTTGCAACCAAAAATACCTTAGGCAACTAATTCAATTAGATACACCAAACCATTAGCAAAAAGGAAAACCAGCCTACTTGGCCCCAATATTTTCAACTGGGTCCTCTAATTCAACCAATAAAAATGCCAAAACCATAACATTGAGATATATTTCATTACATTGTCAATAACAATAAAATTTGACTCAGCCATAACCCTTTCCTTTTATTGTTGTGAAAAGCTTTATGCATTACTTTAATATTGAATTATGTGTAAAGGAACTTACAAAATGTGACATTACGAACCTGGTCAAGCGCACAAGCAAAAATATCCTGGACATGACCCTGGTTGACAAGTTGTATTGCACATGATGCAAGAGGATTTGTACCTGCACTGCCAAGTCAATCAAAATCCATCATTATCTATACAATAAATACAAGTAATTGATGTAGTATTTTTTACTCTAAGATGCATTCTTATGATAATGATAGAACATATGTTGAAAATGTCAAAACATACCTGAATAAGCTCCTCTTCGTTTCAAGAACAATTTATTGGAGTCGCATGAACTTGGAACAAGCCTCCCACGATCTGAAAGAGTAGCAACTAAGTCAACAATGTCTTTTTTGTTACTACGCTGGATCGAGGGAGGTTTGCTCCAAGATTAAATCGCTCCAATAAATTATTCTCTACTAAACAGGGCCAACCACGTGAAGGTGGAAGCTCTTATGGCCCCTCCCCCCCCTCACATCACTCTCAATTCCCCAATACCCAATCTATATTTCATTTTTTACTTTCATGAGCATAAAAAAAAATATTCAATAACTAGTAAAAAAACAATTCAACAAAAAGCACGCAAGGAAACATTGCAATTAATGCTTGACATAAAAATAGTATGATAAATGAGTTTTTTATATAACGCAAAAAGCGTTCCAAGTATGGTAACGTTTGTCTTATAATAATACAATATTTTACATTATCAAAATTTCTTTTTCTTCTTCCTATTTCTAAAGCTCCTAATTACATCATCAATATCATCGTGCTCTGCTCCTGTTTCGTGCCTTTCAACCCGCACTGCTGACCTAGTTGCGTAGTCACGATGTCTGGTCTCATCCAGTGACGGGGCATCGCCTGCAAAAACAGATAATATTAAATTTTAATTGTCAGTTTTTAAATATCATTGAACTAGTTCGGTAATATTAATAAAAAAAATTGCAATGAGATTATTTACCTGGTGCACCAGTTGTCGCCGCTAACCTAGTTGCGTAGTCACGATGTCTGGTCTCATCCAGTGACGGGGCATCGCCTACAAAAAAAGATAATATTAAATTTTAATTGTCAGTTTTTAAATATCATTGAACTAGTTCGGTAATATTAATAAAAAAAATTGCAATGAGATTATTTACCTGGTGCACCAGTTATCGCCGCTGACCTAGTTGCGTAGTCACGATGTCTGGTCTCATCCAGTGATGGGGCATCACCTACAAAAACAGATAATATTAAATTTTAATTGTCAGTTTTTAAATATCATTGAACTAGTTCGGTAATATTAATAAAAAAAATTGCAATGATATTATTTACCTAGTGCAGCAGTTAATAGTGACTGGTTAAGTAATCCGCGATGTACGGTCTCATCCCGATGACGAGGGCATCGCCTACAAAAGCAGAGATAACACCAAATTTTAATTATCGATTTTAAATATCATTGAACTAGTTTGGTAATATTAATAAAAAAAAAATTGCAATGAGATTATTTACAGTGCACGATTTAATAGGCCCGACCTAGTTCGATGATCTGATATGCAGTCTCGATCATGTGGGGCATCACCTACAAAAACAGAAAATATTAAATTTTAATTGTCGGTTTTTAAATATCATTGAACTAGTTCGGTAATATTAATAAAAAAAATTGCAATGAGATTATTTACCTGGTGCACCAGTTGTCGCTGCTGACCTAGTTGCGTTGTCACGATGTCTGGTCTCATCCAATGACGGGGCATCGCCTACAAAAACAGATAATATTAAATTTTAATTGTCAGTTTTTAAATATCATTGAACTAGTTCGGTAATATTAATAAAAAAAATTGCAATGAGATTATTTGCCTGGTGCACCAGTTGTCGCCGTTGGGACTGTTGCCCTGTCTTCCTCTCTGGTGGTAAGATCCTCAAGGGAAACATTCTCTGTCATTTAAACAAAAAATTTTATAAGGACAACCATCAAGGTATAATTAGAAAAAATTATAAGTGGAAATTAATTACCGTCACGGCCCTCACTGATAGCAGCATTGTCGGCCTGGTCCCTACTACAATGATCAGGTTGCACGTGAGGATCATCTACATTTGGCTCTAAAACTGGGTTATTTGCGTTGTCGGTAGTGTTGCTCCCCTGATTTAAACAAAGTTGTTAGACATTAAATTTATGGATGAAAACAAACATATTGAAAGTTTAATGTTTTACCTTATCAGGCATTCTGGATCTTGGGACCTGCCCCAAGCTTATGCGACGTTCAACTACGACTTGATAGCCGAAATGGAAAGCGATATTTTTATCTTCCTCTGCAGTTTCTGTTCCGAAGTCATCACCCTACATTACATATGATGTGTATTTTTAATCATATTATATAGGATTACAAAAATGTTGGAAGGCGATACAATTAATTATAAGATGTTTAGCTACTTAATTACAATTCTTGCGACCAATTTCAAGTAGCCGCTCTGGCCTAGATTGTGATGGCCCTTTTTTTCAATCCTAGCTTTGGTTGCCTTTGAGGTGTCAGGCAACCTAGCATCAAAATATTAAAGTCAGATATGACATAGCACACTTTTATTTTAGACATAGAGAAAATTAAAGCTATTGAATTAAAGTTGTAATTTACCTTGCGGGTCCAGTTGGCATTTTTCCTTCTTTCTTTTCCCTTTTCTATTTTCCGTCATGGATGAGTGCTCTCCACTCACTCTCTGGAATTGTGAGAGGACGCTCATATCTAGGGTTAAATTTCAATTGCGTCCTATAGGTGTCCCTGGTATATTTCAAATATTTGCCGGCTACCCGAGCCACCGTTGTTTTGTCAAATGTGCCAACCCCAAAAAGGGCTTCTAGATAATCTAGAAGTTCTTTTTTCAGGTTGGAATTCTAGGAATTCCACCCTATGCGTATGGTTGGGCCAAAAATTACCAACGCATGGCTCTCCAAAAACCTGTAGAACTCATTGTTTCCTACACAGAAAAAAAAAGATATTATCATTAATTTAAAAATAAAAATCATGATAAATATGTTTTAGATAAAGTACATGAAATAGTTAAAATATTAAAATTTACTTGGGAGTTGTACATGCTTTATAGGGACACCTTCATCGTTCACCAACAACGTGCCATTAATGGTCCCTATGGAGCTGACACGTGTAGCTCCAGGAAACGCAATAATGTAGTTGGCCATATCAGCCTCATCATTGCCAACACGTTCAGCGGTTGGCTGGGTGTCTGCTTGGGTAGGGTGTGTTTCTTGGTTGGCACCTAAAGGAGTAGAAGGTGTACGAGAGGGTTGTTGGGCAATCTCTTGCCCTTGTGTCCCACTACCACCAACACCGGGTTCAGCAAATGCCAGAAGACGCTACATACAAAAGAACTTTTTGTTAGTTTAGTCGATGTAAAAATTAAAAATCAAACTATCACAATTCATCTCATGCAGAACAAAAAAAATATCCTTTTGACTTTTTATTATTACCTGATATCTATTTAGCTGCCTCATAAGATGTTGTATCCTCTCTTCTGTTTCAGGTGTTTGAGGCGCGTCTATCAAAGCATTAAATTCTGACCTTGCATCTCGTGCCTTTTTTTGCAACAACAACACTAGAGATAGGGATGAAGAAAGCTCTTCCTCAAAGAGGGAATCATCAGGCGTACCATGGCTAGGTGTCTGCATATTTGAACAAAATTAATATTATTTCAATTATGTAAATAACTAAAATACCTGAATATAGAGCAATTCTGGCACTTTACATGTTCTTCCGCTGGCCTCTTTCCGCGATCATCGTCTCTGGTTTGTTCCTGCACTGCTCTCATCAGTCTGCCACGTTGCAATAAAATTATAAAAATAAAAACTTGAAAACAATATCTAACTTGAAAACACAAAATGAAAACTGAAATAATTTCTAATAAGACACCGGACGATAGAGTTAGAGTTTCAAATATGCCTTGCATTGAATTCAATCCTGGAAACATGTCATTGCACATTAAGGCACCCAAACAAGAGACGAGTTGACAATGAAGACCTTATTTAATATATTGTTGGAGCAACTTCTAGTAAACTTGTTGTGAAGACCTTGAGGACATTTTTGGAGCAACATTGTTGAAGCTAATGGTATAGCATTGTTGGAGACGATCTTGAAGGGCCTTGAAGTGAAGCTTTTGGAGAAACTATTGAAAAATCCTTAGAGCATTTAAGTAAGGCACTTTCTATCTTCCATCACCTTTTTCATTTCAATATCCTTTAAACGATTTTGTTGATATTTAATGTTTGAAATCACGTTACAATTCCTTGATTATATGTGTTTGGGGACTAGAATAATTTCACACTAAACCATGCAAACTTAAAAGTAACTTAACATATCCATAAAGTAATAATAATCATAATTCCTAATTTCCTATTGTACGATATGATGCAAATTATTCAAACATGAAGCAATGAAGACATGCAATGTCTGAATTTCAAGATTGATGAACTAATACAAGAAGTTAGAAACTACAACTTTGATTCAATACTCTATGTCCTAACTCCAGGAAGGAATCTAGTTTGTAGTACAGAACATGCATCGTGTATTATCAATTCTTAATTGACAACAACTAAAGGTCATCTACCTCATCTATTCCTTCCCATTTTGTGTTTTTATGTTATATTCCTTATAAAAGTGTCAAATTTCTCTCAAAGTAAGCAACCACTGAATAAAATAAAAAATAGTTGAGATATGATTGAGAAATGGTCATTTATTTCTTGAAAGGATCTTCACAGTTTCTTTGGTTGCTTTTCATCTCAAGAAACAAGAAATAACCTAAGAAACTATTGTGATGTAATATAAGAAACAACACAGTGCAATGGCCATTTTCAAAGCCAAATGATGTCCATTGAGGACATGGCCTTTATTTGGTTCCTGTTTCATAGGAGTTTCGGGTAGAAGTGGAACTTTGTTGTACCATTTCCAGTAGTAAAACGGGAAAACCTTCTTTTTCCATGGGAAATAATTTACCTTTCCTTTTTCAAGATAATCTAAATCACAAAAAATATGAACTATACTGCACACATTCTTGGATAATGTGAAAGTGGAAAAGGAATACACTACACAAGTGATGCACGTATGTACATTTGAACACTAATAGATTTTTGTAGTTGAAATGCAATGCTTGTTTTCATTTAAATGTAGGATTTTTAAAGCAGGGAGAAATAATGGCTGCCAAATTAATAAGCGTTTCTTTGGGAAAAATTTAAATCTTGTAGTGGGTGATGAAGATAATAGAGGGTATTGAATCTTGATTCTTGACATCTAGAGAGAACCCTACAGCCTAACACAATCTAATGGAATTGACCAAAAAAACCCAAATAGAGTCAACCCTATTATAGGAGGAAGGGCTTGCAGTAAGAACTTACCATTTTGCAAGAGCTGAGCGCGAATGTTGTTCTGCAAGAGCTGAGGGCGAATGCTGTTCTGCAAGAGCTCAGGGCGAATGCTGAGGGAGAATGCTGTTCTGCAAGAGCTCAGGGCGAATGCTGAGGGAAAATGTTGTTTTGCAAGAGCTGAGGGTGAATGCTGAGGGCGAATGTTGTTCTGCAAGAGCGGAGGGTGAATGCGCGCGTGATATAAAATTTTAATGTAGCACACATGTGCATTTGAACACTAATAGATTTTTGTAGTTGAAATGCAATGCTTGTTTTCATTTAAATGTATGGTTTTTAAAGCAGGGAGAAATAATGGCTGCCAAATTAATAAGCGTTTCTTTGGGAAAATTTTAAATCTTGTATTGGGTGATGAAGATAATAGAGGGTATTGAATCTTGATTCTTGACATCTAGAGAGAGCCCTACAGCCTAACACAATCCAATGGAATTGACCAAAAAAACCCAAATAGAGTCAACCCTACTATAGGAGGAAGGGCCTGCAGTAAGAACTTACCATTTTGCAAGAGATGAGGGCGAAGGCTGTTCTGCAAGAGCTGAGGGCGAATGCTGAGGGAAAATGTTGTTTTGCAAGAGCTGAGGGCGAATGTTGTTCTGCAAGAGCGGAGGGCGAATGCGCGCGTGATATCAGACGTTAATGTAGATATTGCGACGGATACGAAACAATAAAATCATTTTTATGTAGCGCGCATATAAGTTTCATATTTGTATTTAGTGCGCATATAAGTGTCGTTATACCGACGGTGGAAAAGGCATCGCTATTGCGACGAAGGCCTCCAAACGTCGCAATTACGACACGTAGACATTGCGTCGCACTTGTGACATTTAGAGGCAGTTGTCGCAATAGCGACGCGTTGGGCCATAGTGTCGCAATTGCGACGTCTTCCTCCAAACGTCGCAATTGCGACACTTTTCTAAGTGTCGATATTGCGACACTTTTCTATAAACATCGATATAGCGACAGTTTCAGGCGGGATGGAAAAAATTTGGGGAAATTTCCGACATTTGGTCAAAAGCTTCGGAACCAAGTGTCGGAATTTCCGCCAAATGTAGTAGTGGAGGGAAAAACGGATTTTTTCGTTCTAGATTCCTCCACCAGATCATAGACAGAGTCCTTTATGGTATTCTAGTAGGCTTTGTAGAAATCGATGGTGAATCCATCTGGCCCAGGGGCTTTACCATTCGGCATTGACTGAACCGCTTCTTCCAATTCCTCCATGGTTATATTTTTTAATAGCATTTTATTGTGATCCTTGGTTAGAATGGTTGGGATGTGATTGGTGATTTTCCATATTTTCTCTTCATTGTTTGGGTTACTTTCAGTAAGGATGCTTGTGAAGTACTGATGAATTTCTTCCTCGATCTGTTGATGAGTGTCTAACATCTTTCCTTGGTTGTTTCTTAGTTTGAGGATCCTGTTATGTTTCTTGTGATGGATCATGGATTTATGGAAGAAGGATGTATTTCTTTCTCCATCCTTAAGTCATTGGATCCTGGATTTCTGTCGCCAAAGAATCTCTTCCTGAGTCGCGCGGGCCTCCCATTATTTCTGGAGCTCCATTTCTATTTGTTTGGTTTCCTCCGTAGTCCCATTCTGAATGATTGTTTGTTGTAATGATTTTAACTTTGACTCTATGATATTTTTTTTCCGTAGTGATATCTCCAAAGTTTTCTTGATTCCATTTTTTCAATTGTTGCTTGATGAACTTAAGTTTTTGGTGGAAACCATTCATCTTGCTTCCCTGAGGATGAAAGTCTTTGGTCCACCATTCTTTAATTTTTTCTTGGAATTCCAAATGGGAAAGCCAAAAGGCTTCAAATCAGAAGGGTGTGTTTTTTGGGCACTCAGAGATCTTGAAGGTTAGGACAATCGACCAATGATCAGATCCAACCTAAAGAGCAATAAAAACCTCTGTTTCCAAAGAGGAAAGGTAAAGATATTCAAAGAGGAGGAAACGATCCAGTTTGGATGCTATCTGACGCGTTCTCCCTCTTCTGTTGTTCCAATTATGGATACCATTTTTGGTGGGGATGTCAATGAGATTAAGGTTATCAATCATGCTTTGGAATTCTTGAGAGTCTGAATCTAGACGTCTAATGCCACCCATTTTTTCATCCAGATTTAGGATCATGTTGAAATCTCCCGCCAGGATCTAGAGCTTGAAATCCAGAGGCTAGAGAAAGTTTTCAACTTGGTTGAGCCAAGCTAGATGTTCTATGATAGTGTGAGGACCATAAACATTCATGATACATATTTTCTCTTTGGTGCCAATGATTTGGAGAATTATGGTGAGGGCTTGCTTAGATGCAAAGGAATCAATCAAATGAAACCGTGAATCTTTCCAGAAAGTGTAAATGCCTCCTGTTGTGCCCGTTGCAGTTATGACCACGTGACAGTACTGCTTCCTGAAGCAGGCCTGCTGAATGTTCATCATTTCTGAAAGGCCGCTCTTTGTTTCTTGTAACATTAATATGTCTGTTTTTCCTAAGATTGTTTTGGATTTAAGAATCCTTTTTTTTTGTAGGGCTATTGATTCCCCTGATATTCCAAGATGTGCAATCATAATAACAAGTTGGGAGGGAATGAAAGAACCTTTACCTTGCCCGCATTGACTAAGTTGAGTCCTAGCTCTTGGAGGTTTTATACAATTTTTTTTCTGCCTCTTCTTTTGGGTTGTCCCTTTTTGATCTGGTGATTGGCCTTGAGAGTCATTTTGATGTCCCCAGTTTGATTTTTGCCTCCCGTGATTTGGCGCTCTCTTGACTTTTGAAAATTATGTTGCAGAGAGTACGCCTGTTCTATTCACTTAAGATGATCTTCTGGTATATTTTCAAATCCTTTAGAGGTCCACTCCTTTGAAAGCTTCTGAAGATCCATTCCCATTAGGATATCTTCAATAGCTTTTTCCTCTAAGATGGGGAGATCCTGAGTGTAGTCCATTTTTGTTTCTTCCTGTGATGCTTGGGCTATTGATGAGGGGTTGCTGTTGTTCTCCATTTCAATATCCATTTCCTTGTGCTATTCATGAAACTGTTTTGTGTAGTTACTGGTCTGTCCCTTTTCCTCTGTGGTTTGTGAGAGTATTTCATATCTATTTTGTGTTGCTTTCCTGGGGGTTTCCCATCCTCCATTATTTCTTCTTCCTTGCCTGTTTTTTTTTGTTACTTTGGTGAAACCCTAGTTGTCCAGGGCTCCTGTTGGACTCTCTTGTGGGGGCGGTTTATTTTGAGGGCAGTCTCTGAAGAGGTGACCGTGCTCATGGAATTTGCGACATCGGAAAGTAATGTGCTCGCAATCAACCACCTGGGTCCATTTTTCATCCCTGAAGTTCAGTATGATGGCTTCGGGAAAAGCTCCAGAGACATCAATATATGCACATATGCGAGTATATGAGATGTAGTGGCCATTTCTGGTGCCTTTTGACATTTTGAGGTATTCTCCCAGACCATTTCCAATGGCTTGAAGCACTGAGGGTGCCCAATAGTCTATAGGGAGAGAGTATAGTCTAATCCAAACAGGAACATGGGTGAAGTCTTCCTTTTCGGGCATGAAGTTCTCCTTCCAAAATCTCATGTATAATCCAGCCATGTTGAAGAAGTACGGCCCTCCTTCGAATATGCGGTCCTTATCTTCTAGAAGAGCAAAAAATACCGTGAAGAAACCTTTCAAACCGAGTTGTAGTTCGATGGCTCCTCTAGGATTCCATTTGGCTTGTATCCAGCCTTTCAGAGCCCTTTCAGAGGGCCAGATTCCCATAAACTTACATATAACCGCATGTTCCTTCATGTACTCTCTGTAAACCTCTATGTCTGGTTCTTGAATGATTATTTCTGGGACTTTTGTTGCTTTTGGATGACATGCCTTTGTTGATTGAAACTTATCCTGATCTGTTGCAGTGACTTCTGATCCTGGGGTGTTAGGGTTTGTTGACAGAAGTTGGGTGCAGGCCATATCCCTCGACTTATTTTTACCCCCATTGTCAGAGGCATCCTACTGAGATCTTTTGACAAATTTGTCTTTTTCAAGATTAGGAGAGCGTGGATAGAGATCTTGATCAGACCTCAGAACGGCTGAAGAAGAGATGAGGCACGTGAAAAAATAGGAGTTGGTCGCGAGGGAGGAGCCCACGACTTGATCTTTGAACGAAGGGCCTGCAGGAGGGACCGCTTGCTCCATGGTGGTCAAAAGAGCGTGATGGTAAGCCATACTGCGAGGGCAAAGCCCGTAGAAGCCCACAGCGAGAACAGGGGACCTAGGGTTAGGTCATGCACCAGACCATCGATGAGAGCTGCAACCACCCCCAATTCAAAACATTTTCTCCTGTTGCTAGAATGGAAGCTATCCAATTTTTTCTCGCTTATGCATGCTCAAGAAAAATCAAGGTCTACCAAATGAATATTAATTCATCCTTTCTAAATGGTGAATTGGAAGAAGAAGTTCACATTGAATAACCCGAAGGTTTTCTGCTCTCTAAAAAGGAATACTATGTCTATATATTGAAGAAGGCACTATATGGCCTCAAGCAAGCTCCTATAGCTTAGTATGCTTGTCTTGATGGATATCTACATCAATAAGGATTCAAGAAAGGAAGCGCCTACAACAATATCTATGTGAAATTGAATCAATATAACCTAACAATTATCTAGGTATATGTAGACGATATAATTTTTGGAAGCAATGATGACAGATTAAGTGAAAAAATTACGACAAAAATGTAAAGTGAGTTTGAAATGTCTCTACTTGGTGAGCTAACTTACTTTTTAGGGCTTCATATATCTCAGCAAGATAAAGGAATATTTATATATCAAACCAAGTACATCAAGGAAATGCTCAAGAAATTCAAGATAGAAGATTGCAAGCTTGTCCTTACCCCAATGGTAACAGTTTTCAAGTTAAGTTTAGATGATTAGTCAAAGGATGTGGACCATAGGCTGTATAGATCTATGATTGGAATTATTCTATATGTGACAACTTCTCGGCTAGACTTAATGCGGTCAATTGGACAAGCAACAATATTGCAAGCAGGACCAAAAGAATCTCATACTATTTTCGTCAAAATAATTCTATGATATCTTAAGGGCACAAAAGAATATGGTTTATGGTATCCCAAAGGAAATAATCTAGTTATCCAAGCTTATATAGATGCAGATTGGGCAGGAAGTGTTGGTGATCGAAAGAGTACCAGTTGAGCAGCATTTTATCTAGGTGGTTGCCTTGTTTCATGGTTAAGTAAAAATCAGTCTTCAATCTCGTTATCCACAGTAGAAGCGAAATATATCACAACAACATCTTGTTGTATTCAAGTTCTCTAAATGAAGCAAACTTTGCAAGATCTACAAGTAGAGTTTGATGAGACTATTCCCATATTTTGCAATAACACCAGTGCCATCATTATCTCCAAGAATCACGTGATGCATTCCAAAACAAATCACATTCCTATCAAATATCATTTCATTAGAGAGAAGGTCACTAAAAAGAATATCAAGCTTGAATATGTTGGCACAAAGGAATAAATTGCTGACATATTTACCAAACCATTACCTCGTGAAGCATTTGAGTATCTTCACCTAAGGTGTTGTTACAAAATCTGACCTGATAGGATGCTCATCAGTGGACTTTGTGTAACTATTTCATACCAATATTTTGGCTGAGGCTTAGCCTCCTCAACCTAAGAGGGTTCTCTCAAAGGTTTATGATTTTTGATTAATGGATAGATTGCTAACTCTAAGGTAAAAAGATAAAATGATATAACTGGTTGTATCACAGATTAGAAAACATTCATTAGGCTATGGAGTCAAAATAATCTTCAACAAAACATCACAATCTATTAAGCATGGAAGTCAAGGCATTTGGAGTCTAAGTCAATGAGTAAAACAGTAACGCAGTGAAATACACAGTCCATTTTCATATGAAGGATAAAGTTAGAGCATTGTCAAATGAATTCTAAGTATCACATAAAAATACCACTGCAAATAGAGACATTGAAGAAGGTCATTAGAACAATAATGAACATAAACTCTTTATGAATCTTGAGTTGTCAAAACAGATCTCTGTGTTAAGTGAAGAAGAAGTTGTGACATACAATAACACACAGTCTTTGCTAATAAAAATGCCCAACCCTTGTAGAATTATACCTCATGCTTTATATAGAACATTTACAATATAGGATTCTTTCATCCTCCACTAGAGAATTCGAATTCCCATGCTTTGACACCTTTCTTAATCTTAAACATGCTATTAATTACAAAATTATAGCTATACTACCTTTGAAAATTTCTAATTCTAATAGGACTAAAACTCCTAAATATGCTTCTAACAACCTTATCTAGTCTTTAATTCATCCTTTGACACCTGCTATCCCATGAATTCAAATTTTGATGCTGACCATTCACTTAAAGTCACCCTGTTGTTGATGATAAAACTGTCCTAGAAATTATGAAACATGTTTCATGTTTTTCAGCCCTTTACTTTCATTGTCATCTTCGAGCACTTTAATAGTTGATGGATCAGATTCACATGTGTCATATTTGCCAAATATTGCCATAAATCTTTCAATCTTCTAGCTGTGTAGAAAAACATCTTCAAAATGATGTAAAAAGTTAGAAGATAAACCTGCGCTACAAAAGTAGCGCATTTTGTAGCTCAGTGTAAAACCTTTCTTTTTACTCATATTTTCACTTACTTTCTTCATTAGAACCTCTAGCTATTATATCCATGATTCCACCAGCAAATTTAAATCAAAATCTCATCAAGCTTCCCTCCAAAATTTATATGTAAATGTGGAAAAGACTGCTTCAACAGTTTCCTAGCGCAAATCGGCAAATTTTCACTATCTGCGGTACGAAACTGCTATGCAAGCAGATTTTCAAAACAATCTTCAAAATTTGTAAGTTTGGGATGCTTGAACCTCATAAGGGCTGATATTATCTCAAAAAACATAGTAACTTAACCTCAAAGAGATGATCTTCATCAAAATTTGTCTTCACCTTAATGAAAGACTGACTTATAAATTGATCATTTTTTTGCATTGTTCCATTACTCTGTTTCACTGTTCCTTTGGCTTTTCTTGAGATTTTGTTAGCTGAATCTGCAAGTCTTCAACTTGTCTTCTTAACCTCCTGTTGTTGGCCCTCAAATGAGTATTCATAACTCTCACAAATTTTTCTTCTTTTATGGCTGGTACAGTCCAAGTGAAAAATTGTTCCTCACTGCTAGGCATTTCTGGTCTAGAAACCTTTTCACCTTCCAAAAGGGCTTTCATTCTCTTGAAACTTGTTTTTTCAATGGCATACTTTCTAGCTCTTTTCTTTAACTTGGTAATTTCATGATTGGCTGATTTTAATTTTTCCTCCATCTCTTCATAACTGATTTTTATTGTTTGTGTTGAGAATACTTTGTTTTTGGAATTTTATGATATAGGTGAAGAAAGATATATTATTTCTTCATAAACAGTGTGTGCTTCATTTGTTTTCTCCACCTCAGCATTAAGCTCTTGTATCCTCTTTGATTGTCTAGTTGCAGGCTTCCTAGCCTTGAAGAAAAATGTTGCATCTTCATCTTTGAACTCCAGCTTCTTAGATGACTTCATCCTTTTCTGTTTACCTTCATCAACTCTTATGAAGTCAGCTTGTACTAAAGGAGACTCTTCTATATCTATTGCATTCAAAATATCATCTAAGTTCCCTTTCAAACTTGGACTGTCACTTGTTTCTGAAAGCACTGCTTTCCCTTTTACTTTTTTAGCTTGACTTCTAGTCAATCTCTATAGAATTTGTTTACCAACTGTCTCTTTCTATGTAGTTTCTTCAATTTCTTGCAACTTCTGTTTTGCAGGTGGAGGAGTTTCTACAATGAAAACTGGTGTCTTTTCAACCTGTTCTTTTACCTGTTTCCGAGACTTCAATTTCACAAACCTTTATGTCCTTGCAACTACAGGTTTGCTGGATTTTGCTGGTGGAGATTCTTTTTCCTTAGGGTTATTGACTATATTTTTAAATTCTATTCCAAATCCACATAAAAATAGAAAAAATGACCAATCTCTATTAATCTTTTGAAGCTCATTCAAGACCATCAGTTTGATTAAAGCATGGTGAAACAGAGATGTTTCACACTCTTTAGATTTCACTTGAACCTTGTCTGCCATCTTAGCAATGCTTCTATACAGTAAAAATGGCAAGTCTAAAGATATCATACCTGTAAAGTGTAATAGAAGTTTGAAATGGTAGGAGTAAACTTTATGATACCTGCCCTCACATGTGAAATACCTCCGTATATTGAAGAGTAACTTAGCATAGCTATCTTTAATGCAGCTTCTGGGAATTGCATTATTTAAATCCATCTCTGTAAATTCTAGATTTAAAAATATCTTGCATGCCTCCATGTCAAATCTGAAACCCTTAAACCATGTTTCCTATCCTCTAGGTATCTCAGTCACTAGAGCTATAGTTTCAGTAGTTACTAACAAATTCAAGATTCCCACGTTTGTATTTGAACCACTGAAATGAAAAGCAAATTCTTTTGTTATCTGACTGTGTCCTCCCTGCAGCTTTTCAAAAAACTTCAAACATCCTTCCTTTCTAAAAGCCTCTAACACTGTTTTTTTCTTTAGCTAGAATTCCTGTGCTTTCAGGTTCTGATCTCAAGCAATGCCCTGACCTATGATTCTTTTTTTCCTCTATCATTTTTGCCTTCAAAAATTTATGTCTGCTTCCTCGAGAATTTAATGATCAGCCTCGCTTAATGACAGATAAGAAAAGCTTTGGTGTAAGATGACCATAAGCTTAAAACTTGAAACAGATATGTTTCACTACTTGTTATGAAAAATAGAGTGAGTAACGCATATCATCCTTTCAAATTCGAAACTTCTTTTCATAAATGAAACCTCTACAATTGCAATGATGAGTATGAATGGTTACACGTTTTGGAAATGACCACTAACTGACTCACAATGATGTATTTATATGAAAACCTAACGGATTCTGACAATTTTTATGCTTTGACATGACCTTCCTACGAATCCGCGCTTTCGTAGCACACCTAGTGCAATTTTGGTGATATGCGCTACAAGAGTAGCAGCACTTTCATAGCGCAAAACTGAGTTTTTGAACTGACCGCGCTACGAAACTGTGGTTTTGTGGCTAATTGTAGAGGATTTTTCCAAAAGTTTAAAACATGATTTCTAAATGAATGATGGGACTTTTCAACCATGGAATGAGACTTAAGGACCTTATTTGGAAATTAAAACTAACCTTTTAAGACTTCTAAACCTATCACTTACGTTTATTAAGAATGAAATGACTTAAGACCTTTTTTACACTATGACTAAAACAAGGTGAACTTTCATAGTTTAGAAAAAAATTTAGGGTGATAATATAAGACTTGGGATTATCCCATTAGACTCTTTTCTAGTTCTCATTAGACTCTTTTCTTAACTAACTAAGTAAAAAAAAACTGGAGTTGAGGTGTGTACAGGTCCGTAGGATGACGTTTGTCAGGGTGAATTACCATTTTCCATTGATGACAAAGGGGGAGAGAATACTGTAGGAAGAGGTGCCATGATCGCAGGGGGAGTACTTGTGTTGCCATCAATGCCAAAGGGGGAGATTTTTGATCAGTGGTTTTCATTGATGTCAACCCAAGCAGCACAGGGATCTACCCCGATCTTGCATGGGAATTTTGACTTGACAACTTACTATATTCCAAGTCAAGGATATTTTGGTTGGTTTCTACTTGTCGAGATGTTTCCATTTATATATGGCACGCCATGTAATTATTCACGGTTTGAGAGATTTTTTTTTTTTAAGTTATTAACCCCAATTGGTGGACTAAAACCCCATAGGGTTGTAGTATGACACTAATCATTGGTTGTGGTCATTGAATATTCAACTAGCTACATTGGCATTTTTGTATCATATAAGTTGTAAATACTCCAAGTTAGAATAGGTTAGATAGGAATGTCAATATAGCTCAGTTTTGAGCTTTTTAGATAGTTGTTGATTTTTGTCTCCGAAGAAAAATCAAAAACACAAAAAACAGTAAAAGCTAGAAAAGAGGGAAGATTGTAAAAACAATAAAGGTACAGCCCCATAGCAAAAAGAGAAACAAATATGGAAGTGTGCAAGCTCAAATGTCACTCCTGAAAAACACACTTCTAGTTAGTCATATAGTCTAATCATGGCTAACTAGTTTTAAATTTACTGCTGATAGCTTAGTGAATTTGATTAGCCAAAAAGCTTAATCTTGGCTTATCAGTTAGGTAGATTAGGCTAGAAATTAAGGGTTCAAACAAGCTTAAAATCCGAACCTTAGTTTTAAAAAGAGAAATGACTCAAATCTGTTTATTTCTTGAGTCAAAAATAGAGATAAAACCGGTTCCAATCAGCTCAAAATCTGAACCAAACAACAAAGAAGAAACAGCTCAAACAGAAGCAAAAACAGAGCTGAAGAAAAAGAGAAGGATGTCCCTAAAACTTTCAGATATTATGCCTTCTCCATTTTGATTTGATTTTCTACAAAATAATGTCTATGTGTAGCTTTTTTTTATGCCATAGATCACAGCAAGTCAAACAGCTTAATCTTGACTTGACTGTTTTTAAATTTATGTTTTAGAAATTAGTGA